>APFE031283557.1:0-18288 GCA_000404065.3 Pinus taeda | reverse complement strand
GGGTTTAAGGTTTATGGTTTAGGGTTTGGGGTTTAGGGTTTAGGGTTTAATGTGTAGGGATAAAGCACCCGACGTTAAGGGGGTATCCAGTGCTACCTATTAGACATAATGCGTTCATCCAGTGGAGCCTCAAGGAGCAATGAAGAAAAATAAATAAAATGAAAAAGGTTTAAGAAGAAGGGTGGAAAAACAAAGGTCACGGTATCTCATGTACCACAATTTTCTCCCTCCTACACTAACATACCGAGGTGTAGTCTTCCCTTATTGTAGACACTTTTAAAATTGTTAGGTTTTATGGTTTATGGATTAGTGTTTAGGGCTTAGGGTTTAGGATTTAGGATTTAGGGTTTAGGGCTTAGGGTTTAGGATTTAGGGCTTAGGGTCTAGGTTTTAGGGATTGGGGTTTAAAGTTTATAATACTTTAGTAAATTCTTTTTATAAACACTTAAAAAAGTTATAAAACACTTTTTAAAATGTTATGAAATGTTTAGGGTTTAGGTTTTAGGGTATAATGTATAGTGTTTAGGGTTTGGGGTTTAACCTTTAGGGGTTAGGGTTTAGGGATTATAACACTTTATAAAATTGTTTTAATAAATTCTTAAATAAAAGTTACAAAACACTTTTTGAAATTTTATAAAAGGATTATGGTTTAGCGTTTAGGGTTTTCATTTTTTAGTTTAGGGTTTATAGTTTAGGGTTTAATTTTATGGTTTATGGTTTATAAGACGTTAGTAAATTAATTTCATAAAAACTAAGTAAAAGTTACAAAACTCTTTTTAGAATGATATAAAATGCCTAGGGTTAGGGTTTATAAGACTTTAGTAAATTCTTGTAATAAACACTTAAATAAATGTTAAAAACACTTTTTAAAATGTTATAATTGCTTATGGTTTAGGGTTAAGAGTCTAGGGTTCATAAGACTTTAGTAAATACTCTTAATAAACTTAAATAAAATGTTATAAAATGCTTAGGATTTAGAGTTTAGGGTTTACACTTTGGGGATTTGTGTTTAGAGTTAAGGGTTTAGGGTTTATAATACTTTAGTAAATGATTCTAATAAACACTTAAATAGAAGTTACAATATGTTTTTTAAAATGTTATAAAATTATTAGGGTTTAGCATTTAGGGTTTAGGGTTTAGGGTTTCAGGTTTAGGGTTTAGTGTTTTAGGGTTTAGGGTTTGTGGTTTTCAGTTTACGGTTGGGGGTTTATAACACTTTAGTAAATTCTTTTAGTAAACACTTAAATAAAAATTGCAAAACACTTCTTAAAATGGTATAAAATGCTTAGGGTTTTGGGTTTAGAGGTTAGGGTTTAGGGTTTATGAGACTTTAGTAAATTATTTTAATAAAAACATAAATATAAGTTCCAAAATACTTTTTAAAATGTTATTATATGATTAGGGTTTAGGGTTTGGTATTTAAGGTTTAGGGTTCAAGGTTTGGGGTTTCGGTTTAGGTTTAGGGTTTAATTTTTAGGGTCTACAACATTTTAGTAAATGCTTTTAATAAACATTTAAACAAAAGTAACAAAACAACTTTTAAAATGTTATAAAATGATTAGGGTCTAGGGTTTATGGTGTAGGGTTTAGGGTATGGGGATTGGGGTCTAGGGTTTAGGGTTTACGTTTTAGTGTTTAGGGGTTATGGTTTAGGGTATAGGGCTTGGGGTTAGGGTTAAGGGTTTAGGTTTTGGGTTTTAGGATTTAGGGTGTATGGTTTACAGTTTATAAAAATATAGTAAATTATTTTAATAAACACTTAAATAAAAGTTACAAAACGCTTTTAAAAATGTTATAAAATGCCTACATTCTAGGGTTTAGTTTATAGGTTTTAGGGTTTAGGGTTTAGGGTTTAGGGCTTATGGTTTAGGTTTTGGGGTTTAGGGTTTATAAAACACTATTAAGATATTTTAATAAACAATTAAAAAAGGTTAAAAAATACTTTTTAAAATGTTATTAAATGATTGGGGATTAGGGATTAGGTTTTATAGCACCTTAGTAAATTCTTTTTATAAAAACTTAAATAAAAGTTACATAATTATTTTCTTAGGTTTTACGGTTATAGCCCTCTATTAAATTCTTTTAATAAACACTTAAAAATATATACAAAAATGTATTTTAAAATGTTATAAAACTCCTAGTGTTTAGGGATAGGGTTTATTGCTTAGGGTTTGGGATTTATAAAACATTGATAAATTCTTTTAATAAGAACATAAAAAAAACGTTACAAAATGCTTGTTAAAATGTTATAAAATGCCAAGGCTTTAGGTTTTAGGATTTAAAATTCTATAAAATGCTCATGGTTTAGGGTTTAGGGTTTATAACACTTTAGTAAATTATTTTAATAAACACTCAAAAAAAAGAAACAAAACGCTTGTTAAAATGTTATAAAATACTTAGGGTTTAGAGTTTAGGCTTCAGGATTTAAGGTTTTTGGTTTAAAGTGTTATAAAATGCTTACGGTTTGGGATTTAGAGTTTTGGGTTTAGGGTTCAGAAGACTATAGTAAATTATTTTTATAAACACTTAAAAATGTTACAAAACACTTTTTAAAATGTTATAAAATGCTTAGTGTTTAGTGTTTAGGGTTTAGGGTTTAGGGTTTAGGTCTTAGGTCTTATAACACTTCAATAAATTATTTTGATAAACACTTAAAAAGAGGTTCCAAAACACTTTTTAAAATCTTATAAAATATTGAGGGTTTAGGCTCTAAAATGTTATAAAATGCTTAGGGTTTAGAGTTTAGGGTTTAGGGTTTATAAAAATTTAGTAAATCATTTTAATAAACACTTAGAAAAAATGTACAAAACACTTGCTAAAAAGTTATAAAATTCTTAGGGTTTAGGTTTGTGGGACACTTTAGTAAATTCTTTTAATAAACATTTTAAAAAAAGTTACAAAACTCTTGTTAAAATTTTATAAAATTCTTAGGGTGTAGGTTTTAGGGTTTATGGTTTAATAAACACTTAAAAAAAGTTACAAAACATTTATTAAAATGTTATAAAATGTTTATGGTTTAAGGTTTTAAAATGTTACAAAACGCCTCGCTCATTGTAATAAAATGCTTAGGTTTTAGGGTTTATAACGATTTAGTAAGTTCTTTAAATAAACACTTAAGAAAAAGTTACAAACTCTTGTTAAATGCTATCAAATACTTAGGGCTTAGAATTTGGGGCTTAAAATCTTATAAAGTCCTTATGGTTTAGGGTTTAAATTTTAGGTTGTGGGTGTGGGTATTAGGTTTTAGGGTTTATGGTTTATAATGCTTTAATAAATTCCTTTAATAAACGCTTATAAAAAAGTAAAACAAAAAACTATTTTTGGGGTTTAAGGTTTTTTTTTGGATTTTTAGGCTTTATGGTTTTTTAGGTTTTAGGGTTTTTTAGTGTTTAGGTTTTTTTATGATTTATGGTTTTTTTAGGGTTTTTATGGTTTATGGTTTTTTAGGGCTTGGGGTTTAAGGTTAAGGGTTTAGGGAATAGGGGTTTAGAGTTTATAACACTTTAGTAAATGGTTTTAGTAAACGCTTAAATAAATGTTACAAAACACTTTTTAAAATGTTATAAAATCCTTAGGATTTAGGGTTTTGGTTTTGGGGCTTGGGGTTTAGCTTTCATAGTTTAGGGTTTAGAGTTTATAAGACCCTAGTAAATGCTCTCAAGCTTTAGGTTTTAGGGTTTAGGGTTTATAAGACATTAGTAAATGATTTTAGGGTTTATCGTTTAGGCTTTAAGCATTAAGATATAGGGTTTGGGGTCTGGGGTTTAGGGTTTAGGTTTTATAACACTCTAGTAAATTATTTTAATAAAAACTTAAATAAAAGTTACATAACTCTTTCTAAAATTTATAAAATTCTTAGTGTTTAGGGTTTACCATTTGGGGTTTACGGTTTGGGATTTAGGGTTTCGAGTTTAAAGTTTAGGTTTTAGTGCTTATGGTTTTATGAAATGATTAGGGTTTAGGTTTTAGGGTTTCAAGTGTAGTGCTTGGGGATTAGGGTTTCGGTTTTATAACAATTTAGTATATTATTTTTACAAACACTTAAATAAAGCTAAAAAATGATCTTTAAAATGTTATAAAATGATTAGGGTTTAGGGTATAGGGTTTATGGTTTATGGTTTTATGAAATGATTAGGGTTTAGGTTTTAGGGTTTCAAGTGTAGTGTTTGGGGATTAGGGTTTCGGTTTTATAACAATTTAGTATATTATTTTTACAAACACTTAAATAAAGCTACAAAATGATCTTTAAAATGTTATAAAATGATTAGGGTTTAGGGTATAGGGTTTATGGTTTGGGGTTTACGGTTGAGGGCTTAGGTTTTAGGGTTTATAACAATTTAGTAAATTATTATAATAAAAGGTTAAATAAAAGTTACAAAACACTTTTCGAAAGGTTATAAACTACTTAGGGTTTAGGGTTTAGTAATTTTTGTTTAGGTTTTAGGGTTTAGGGTTTGGGTTTTAGGGTTTAAGGTTTAGGGTCTATATGGGTTTTGTAAATGATTCTAATAAACACTTAAATAAAAGTTACAAAACACTTTTTGAAATGGTATAAAATGCTTATGGTTTATGATTTAAGGTTTAGGGTTTAACGTTTCAGGTTTGGAGTTTAGAGTTTAGGGTTTAGTGTTTAGGATTTATAACGCTTCACTGAATTATTTTTATAAACATTGTAATAAAAGTTACAGAATATTTTTTAAAATGTTATAAAATGATTAGGGTTTAGGGTTTAGCATTTAGGGTTTGTGGTTTAGGGTTTAGCATGGTTTAACATTTAGGGTTTATGGTTTTTAAGACTTTAGTAAATGGTTTTAATCAAGGCTTAAATAAAAGTTACAAAATTCGTTTTCAATGATATAAAATGCTAGGGTTTAGTGTTTATGGTTTGGCCTTTGCGATTTAGAGTTTATGGTTTATAAGACCTTGGTAAATGGTTTTAATAAAGGCTTAAATAAAAGTTCCAAAATTCTTTTTAAACTGTTATGAAATGCTTAGGGTTTAGGTTTTTAGGTTTTGATTTTAGGTTTTAGGTTTAGGGTTTAGCGTTGATAACATTTTAGTAAATTATTTTAGTAAACACTTAAATAAAAGTTACAAAACAATTTTTAAAATGCTATAAAATGCTTAGGATTTAGGGTTAAGGGTTTAAGGTTTATGACACTCGAGTAAATTATTTTAATGGACACTTAAATAAAAGTTAATGACTCCTTTTTAAAATGTTATAAAATGCTTAGAGTTTATGGTTTAGAGTTAAGGATTTGAGGTTTATTGTTTGGGGTTTAGGGTTTAGGGTTTTGAATTTAGGGTTTATAACACTTTCGTAAAATCTTTTAATAAACACTTAAATGAAATTTACAAAACGATTTTTAAGATGCTATAAAATGCTTAACATTTATGGTTTATGGTTTATGGTTTGGGGTTTAGGGTTTAGGGTTTATGTTAGAGTGCTTAAGGTTTATAAAATGCTTAGCATTTACGGTTTAGGCTTTTGTGGTTTAGGGTTTAGGGTTTAAGATTTAGGTTTTAAGGTTTATAACAATTTAGTAAATGCTTTTAATAAACACTTAAATAAAAGTTACAAAACACTTTTTATTTTAGGGTTTTGGGTTTTGATTTTAGGTTTTAGGTTTAGGGTTTAGGGCTTGCAACACTATAATAAATTCTTTTAATAAACACTTAAATAAAAGTTACAAAATGATTGTTAAGACTTTAGTAAATGGTTTTAATCAAGGCTTAAATAAAAGTTACAAAAGTATTTTCAAAATGATATAAAATGCTAGGGTTTAGTGTTTACGATTTGGCCTTCTGGGGATTAGATTTTAGGGTTTATAAGACCTTGGTAAATTCTTTTAATAAAGGCTTAAATAAAAGTTCCAAAATTATTTTTAAACCATTATAAAATGGTTATGATTTAGGGTTTAGGGTTTTGATATGAGGTTTTGGGTTTAGGGTTTAGGGTCTAGGGTTTATAACACTTATGTAAATTCTTTTAATAAACACTTAAATAAAAGTTACAAATGGTTTTTAAAATGTTATAAAATTCTTAGGATTTAGGGGTTAGGGTTTAGGGTTTATAACACTTGAGTCAATTCTTTAATAAACACTTAAATAAAAGTTATTGACTACTTTTTGAAATGTTATAAAATGTTTAGTCTTTATGGTTTAGAGTTAAGGGCATGAGGTTTATTGTTCGGGTTTTAAGGTTTAGGGTTTTGAATTTAGGGTTTATAACACTTTCATAAAAGCTTTTAATAAAATCTTAAATAAAATTTACAAACCACTTTTTAAAATGTTATAAAATGCTTAGCATTTATGGTTTATGGTTTATGCTTTTGGGTTTAGGGTTCAGGGTTTGGGTTTTAGGGTGTAGGCTTTAGGGTTTGGGGTTTAGGTTTTAGGGTTTAAGGTTAAGGTTTTAAGGTTTATAACACTTTATTAAATCCTTTTAATGAACACTTAAATAAAAGTTACAAAACAATTTTTAAAATATTATAAAATGATTAGGGTATAGGGTTTCGGCTATAGGTTTTAGGGTTCAAAGTTTATGGTTTAAGGTTTGGGGTATATGGTTTATAACACTTAAGTAAAATTTTTAATAAAAACTTAAATAAAAGTTACAAAACCATTTTTAAAATGCTATAAAATGTTGAGGGTTTAGGGTTTGGGTTTTAGGGTTTAGGGTTTTAAGTATAGGTTTTAGGGTTTAGAGCTTAGGGTTGAGGGATTATAACACTTTACTAAATGCTCTTAATAAATGTTTAAACAAAAGTTACAAAACACTTGTTAAAATTTTATAAAATGATTAGGGTTTAGGGTTTAGTGTTTAGGGTTTGGGGTTTAAGGTTTATGGTGGTTTAAAATTTATGGTTTATGGTTTATAAGACTTTACTAATGGTTGTAGTAAAGGCTTAAACAAAAGTTACAAAATTATTTTTAAAATGATAAAAAATGATAGGGTTTAGTGTTTACAGTTTGGCCTTTGGGATTTAGAGTTTAGGGTTTATAAGATTGTTGTAAATGCTTCTAATAAAGACTTAAATAAAAGTTCCAAAATTCTTTTTAAACTGTTATAAAATGCTTAGGGTTAGGGTTTTGGGTTTTGATTTTAGGTTTTAGGTTTAGGGTTTAGGGTTTATAACATTTTAGTAAATGCTTTTAATAAACACTTAAATAAAAGTTACAAAATGATTTTTAAAATGTTATAAAACGCTTAGGATTTAGGGTTTAGGGTTTGTAAGACTTGAGTAAATGCTTTTAATACACACTTAAATAAAAGTTACAAACTACTTTTTAAAATGTTATAAAATGCTTAGTGTTTACAGTTTAGAGTTAAGGGTGTGAGGTTTATTGTTTGGGGTATAGGGTTTAGGATTTTGAATTTAGGGTTTATAACACTTTCGTAAGAGCTTTTAATAAACACTTAAATAAAATTTACAAAAACTTTTTAAAATGCTATAAAATGCTTAACATTTATGGTTTATGGTTTATGGTTTGGGGTTTAGGGTTTAGGGTTTGTGCTTTGCGGTGTAGGGTGTAGGGTTTGGGGTTTACGGTTTAGGGTTTATGGTAGAGTGTTTAAGGTTTATAAAGTGATTAGGGTTTAGGGTTTAGGGTTTTGTGGTTTAGGGTTTAGGGTTTAAGGTTTAGGTTTTAAGTTTTGTAACACTTTAGTAAATGATTTTAATAAACACTAAAATAAAAGTTACAAAACACTTTTTAAACTATTATAAAATGCTTAGGATTTAGGGTTTTGGGTTTTGATTTTAGGTTTTAGGTTCACGGTTTAGGTTTTACAACACTTTAGTAAATGCTTTTAATAAACACTTAAATAAAAATTACCAAACGACTTTTCAAATGTTATGAAATGCGTACGATTTAGGGTTTAGAGTTTTGATTTTAGGTTTTAGGTTTAGGGTTTAGGGTTTATAAGACTTTTGTTAATGCTTTTAATAAATACTTAAATAAAAGTTACAAACAATTTTTAAAATGTTATAAAATGCTTAGGATTTACGGTTTAGGGTTTAGGGTTTATAACACTTGAGTAAATGTTTTTAATAAACACTTAAATAAAATTTACGAACTTCTTTTTGAAGTGTTATGAAATGCTTAGTGTTTATGGATTAGAGTTAAGGGTTTGAGGTTTATTGTATGGGGTTTATGGTTTACAGTTTTGAATTTAGCGTTTATAACACTTTTGTAAAAGCTCTTAAAAAACACTTAAATAAAATTCACAAAACATTTTTTAAAATGTTATAAAATGCTTAGCATTTATGGTTTATGGTTTATGGTTTGGGGTTTAGGGTTTAGGGTTTGGGTTTTAGGGTATAGGGTTTAGGATTTATGGTAGAGTGTTTAAGGTTTATAAAATTCTAAGGGTTTAGGGTTAAGGGTTTTGTGGTTTAGGGTTTAGGGTTTGAGGTTTAGGTTTTAAGGTTTATGACAGTTTAATAAATGCTTTTAATAACACTTAAAGAAAAGTTACAAAACACTTTTTAAAATGTTATAAAATGATTAGGGTTTAGGCTATAGGGTTTAGGGTTTAGAATTTAGGGTTTAGGATTTCAGGTTTGTAGTTTAGGGTCTAGGGTTTAGGGTTAAGCATTTTCCATTTAGGCATTAGGGATTAGGGTTGAAGGTTTAGGGTTTATAACACTTTATAAAATTCTTAGGTTTTAAGTTTTAAGATTTTCAATTTAGGGTTTTTGGTTTCGGGTTTAGTGTTTATGGTTTTGGGTTTATAACACCTTAGTAATTGTTTTAATAAACACTTAAATAAAAGTTACCATTACTTGGGAAATTTAGCTATTGGAATGTCCTGCTGTCTCTATTTAACTCATTGCTCAGATTGGATCATCAACTCGTCCTGACGATGAACCACACTGGTTGGTTCAAAACGCATCGACAAAGGATTTTTTATGTGATTTTGCCAAAATTATTCTGACAAAAAACTTTATAAAATGTTATAAAATACATAGGGACTTAAGATTAGAGCTCCCTAGCTCCAAGAAGGAGAAGCTCCAAAACATTAATAAATTGAATACAGTTCGTTAAATTAGGTTTTTAAAAAAAATAAATTGATGTTTTGCGATTATTCAAGTCTATGTACAATGTATGTGAAAAACAAATGTCCATCTCACACTCTTAGAAAAAGACTCCTTGCAAAATGTGGTACGGATGCAATCCTTGGGTAAGCCATCACAAGGTCTTTAATTCCTCTACATTCACTTATCTTTGTTATACTAAATCCATTCTTGCATATTGGGTATATTATTGTAAGTTTTGTCTTCTAACTTTGTGGTTGTGATGTATCATAGGTTGGTTATGTTCGGATTTCCTTCCAATATTGTAACATATTTCCATATTTTCCATTCTATGATTAAACCATAACTTGATTCTCATCTCGGTATATTTTTTCTCTGTACAAGAATATTTGTACAATACTAATGTTATTCCCTTTACAAGAGAGAATCAGATTGAAGGATGTTATCTATCTTACTAAGGTTAGACTCTACATATCTCAAAACCCTCTGTAACATTCTTTGCCTAATTAATTTAAAGTGTTTCCTATCCAAAATAAGGCATTCCTTTCTTGTGTGTGTAGGTTATTGTACGACCAACTTGGGTTATCTTGAGACATTGCTTTGGGGTTAAAATTCATCCAAGTCTTTTTCCCTACGCTTTGGCCTTAAAGTACTTATCCAACACTTCAGCTTTACAGGTTTCTATGTCAGTTGTGATTTTCACTTGATGTTGGCTGCAAGGAAATTTGATGTTGTTCGAGTGTAAAGAAAACCCTTATGTAGCTAGGGATTTTCCCAAAAGTCCCCATAGTCAAAACAAGCCATGTATATCGATTCCAATTCAAGGGATTTACCCTCTCTTTGTTAATGACAATATTTAATTATGATAAAATAGTACAATGCGAGTCTTTCTTTTTATTCCTAAGAACAATTCATACAATTTATTTACTTGTTACTACATGTAATGAAGTCATTCCATCAAAAGTTTACAATAATATAATATTTGTTCTATTAATATTCTATGAGTACACATTAGATATTCATGTCAACTCTATATATTTTGTTTCTACATAATGATTGTATCTAATTTACTATTACTATCATTTTATTTGAAGAAGAGAATACACAAATTAGGCAAGAGTTGTGTTGAACCCTTGTCATGGGAGTTTGCAAAGGTTGTCCTTTAGGCCCTAGTATTAATTTACCCAAGACTTCCTTTTCCATGGCCAATTGGTATCATTCCAATTCTCTAGCCTATGGCAAGCTAAACTAGGTATACATTTATTTTTCTACGAGTTAAACTATGTATAAATTTAATTATCTTACCTTCAATAGTTATTTTCTATAGTAGCTTACAACAAACTATATTTTTACAGGTGAATAAGGATTACTATGTGTGTTTATATATTTATCCATCCAAACAAGATTCTTTAATTTATTATATAATATCGTTTTGCATCTTTGCACACATTCAAGTGTATTTTTTTGTTGAACAACCCAGCTAGACTAGAATATACTTGTATAAGATTTCCTTTTTAGAAACAAATTAAAGGCTATGGCATTCCTCCCAATAAAGAACTATGTTTCTAAGTAGTTCCCCCAAATATCTAACTCCTGGTTCCCACGAGAACAAATAGTAGTCCTTTTCCCCTTTACATTTCCTTGAACCTTAAGAGCATCTTGCTACTTTTTGGGTATGATAAAGTCATTCTTTTGCAATATCCCTTTATATTTTATCCAACACGTTTTATCTCCAAAAATCCTTTTAAGTGAGTTCCACTCATGACATTTTTATTTCGAGTCATGTGTTTTCTTGGTCCTTTGCAAAACCGACAATTCAACTCTAGAAAAGAGGAGAACCTTTCTTTTTTACTTTTTTATCTTGTCTCTTCTTGGGCTTAACTCATTCCTCGTGAATAGAAGTCTAATATGACATGTTAATAAAGTTTCAAGAATAAGAACACGAAAAACCAAATTTTCTTTTCTATTACTAAAAATAAATATTTACACTGTCATATGCCACATCTATGACACATCATTGGACCCAGTTTGACTTGTTAGGGGCATATCAATTAAAAGGGTCCTAATAAAATTTACCAAGGCTTATTACAATTCACTTTTGTAATTAGAGGCAACATAAGAACCTTGAAAAACATATCTTTAGAATGTTTGAAAAAGAGAGTTGTATATTTTTAAATGAATTATATGTTTTCTTTGAAAAATAATTCATTAAATTAAACACAAATATAAATCAAAGGATAAAAATTCAAGTCCACATTTGTATTTTTGAAATATATTTTGATTAAAATATTCCTAAACAAATTGAATGAAGATAAGTGAGTTAAAATACAAGATTCAAATACTTCCTATCTTTAGTTGGATATTATGTCTGTGTAAAATCATTACACAAAAAGGTAAGAAAGAATACAAAAAATAAACCCATAATAAAATTAAAAAACACATTTTAAAATGCTATCACTACAAACCATCAATTTCGAGCTAATTAATTTATAAAGTATAAATTTCTTGCAAATTCTGGTAAGTGTTCTATTGTATATTTTTTAAATATATTGAGTAATTATGCTTGCAAAAAATTTATCATCGTAGTCATTTTTCATATTTTAGTTATTTTTATTATTGAAATATGTGCTAATTAATAGACGTTACGATCATTTGCATAAATAAATGGAATGTTATTAAATTGAATATCAATTTGCACATAAAATAATTTAATGCCCAAATTCAACTCATTCAAAGTGTAATTGCTATATATGATTTTTATGTTTTGGTAAAACCATTATATATGCACAAACACAAACATTTACACAAAATAAACTATAATCACAAACATTTGAAATTCTATTATAAAACATAAAATTGTAATTAATTATAACGTTATATTAATTATAAATAATTGTGATTTTAAAATACACACATTTTATAGTTGTGGTTACCAAAAAGAATACAGTGTCATTAATGATGTCATGGTCATTTACTAAAATAAGTGAACTTTTATTAAATTTAACATATATAACTTATGCAAGAATTCAATTCAGTCGAAGTGTAATTCTTGCATTAGATATTAATAGTTAGTCTAATTGTTTTTTGTGTTCAATAATATATAGTCATACAAACACAAACAAACAATACAATACATTACAAAAAATAAAAACACAAATATTGAAAATTATACTATCATAAAACATGGATTTATATCTAATTATAAATATATAATGATTAAAAATACTTATAAAATAATTCGATTCTCAAAGATGCATTGAATAACGTTACTTACAAAATTGGATGTTGGACTGTACAAATATTTAGCAGAGACAACAATAACAAACAGACATTTAGTTAGAATGTTAGAAGCATGAAATAGAATATCTTAATATAAAAAATCCAAGCATAATTAATGATCCACTTATTGTAATCCAATCCAATAGTTTGTACAACAATTGGTCGACTAGAGTGAGCAAATAATTGCTCATGTAAATAAATTTCAAGATAAACTGATAGTTCAAGGGAATGAAAATATATCCACTATAATTAAAAAGGTTCACAAATAATTTTCCCAAGAAAAACAAGAGTTCGAAAAAACATGATACCACAAAGCCAAATATTTTTAATATTTTCCCAATATATTTATCATCCACATGCAATCGGATATAAACTCAATAATTTCTAATTTGAGAATTGTTCTCCCAACAAGTAACTCAACCTCGAGAAAAGTCTACCCATGAGAATTAGGTTTTACAGGATAAAAATATTAATCCCAACTACAGCAGGAGGATAGACAGTGGTTTAGAGAAGGGAAGATAGTAAAAGTAAAATATGAGAGTGTTATTGATTATTTTCATGGAATTGTTAATAAAATGCAATAATTAGAACATTAATTACTAGTTGATCAACAATTCTGAGGGTACATATCACTAGCAGACATGGTACAATATTTGAAATATTTAAAATAATTTGATGCCCATGAAGTACATTTGTATGAAAATGGTCTATATTTGGTCAAGAACTTCAATTGCTTGCATCAACTACTTATAAAAAAAAATCGATATGACTTCAACACCAACCCCTACAATAGCACAATAATCTTGGTCATCTTTTTAACAACATAAATTTAATTTCTTTCAGCCAAGCTTTTAAGATGTGGTCTCTCTTCTTAACAACAACATTACACTTAGGGAATTGAAGTTGAATGTTCCAATAGGTCACCTAGGGAATGGAAAATAAGAGGAATTCACATTTTAAATATTGCAGATGTAATTCAAGAAGTTCTCATTTCCCATGAAACTAGATCTGCTATTTAGCCAACCACCCTTATGGACAAACTTGTATTTCCTTATAAGCGTTTACATATTTTAATTTATGGTGTATCAAATTTTGTAAAATTTTTGTAAGACTCCAAATCTTCCCTTCATTGTCACAAAGAAGGAATTAAGGGTAGGGGAGATGTTTGAGGGGCTAGTCAACATAGTTTACCATCCCAAATAATTCTAGAATTGATATTATAAAGTTGATCAAATCTCCAGTCGAGTCAGCAGTCTAAGTAACACTTTGTTGGTTCTCTGCTACATCGTTTCTCTTCTATTCCTATGTTCCTTATCTTCATGTGATTTCGTGTTTTCCTTTCTACAAGTAACCAATGGTAATTTCCTAGTATATATCATTTCTTTCGAAAATGCTTCAAATTCTTGGACAATATATCAGATCTAAACGTTAAAGGAATTTCATGTACTTGAATGAATATATTTGTGCATAGAGGAAATCTTCCAAAATATATTACATATCATTTAACGGTAGGATATTATGTGTATCAAGAGATATGTTCAGGATTCATGAGATTGTAGCTTTCATTTCCAACAATGGAGAAGAGAGTGACAATTTAGTATTTGAATTTAAAAGATGAATTTTAAATTAACTTGCATACATCCACCTCCTCCTCCTCTTCCTCCTCCTCCTCCACATCCTCCTCCTCCTCCTCCTCCTCCTCCTCCTCCACATTCACCTCCTCCTCCTCCTCCTCATCCTACTCCACCCCTCCTTTCCTTCACCTTCACCTCCTCAACCACCTCAATATCCACCACCTTCTCCTCCTCCACCACCTCCATCTCCACCACCTTCGCCTCCTTCTCCTCCTCCACCACATACACATCGCCCACAAAATCCTCCACCACCATCTCCACCTCCACCTCCTCCACCACCACCTACACATCCCTGCCACCTCCTCCAACACCACCTCCACCTCCACCAACTCCACCTCGTGCCCCTCCTCCCCTCCACTTCCAATCCTTCCTTCGACAAAACCCAAAGAGGAATGTTTGCATGAATTTATATGAAGTCAAGATCGTAATCTCGGTTTTTGGATCTATGGTTGATGTCTTCGTAACCATAATCGAAAAATTGACTCCACGGCCAATATAGTAATAGCCTATATAATAATTGAGGATTAATCTTGATTTCAAAGTGCTCAGAGTTTGCATTGTGTGAACAGAAGTATAACAGAACACGAAAAGCATCCATAAGTATTTTTCATAGATGCAGAAAAAGAATTGTAAACAAGTGCTGAACATTTCAAATGTGAAAACAAAGTTATCTATAAACACTATACATAGTTGCAGGAAAAAATTATACACCCTTCCTTAAAACAAGGCTGAAATAAGATACATGGTTTCAAATGTACAAATAGAATTATTCGCAAATGATATCCATAGTTGCAGAGAAAAACTATAAACCATACTTTAAAACAAGGTTCGAAAAAGAGGCATAGTTGCATGGTTTCAAATATCCAAATAGAATTATTCACAAAAGATATCCATAGCTGCAAGAAAAAAATTATGAACCTTACTTTAAAATCATGATTGTTCGAAAAAGAGCCATGATTTCAAATGTGCAAACAAAATTATCCATGAACAATATCCATAGTTGCAAAAAAAAATTATGAACCTTACTTTAAAACAAAGCTCGAAAAAGAGCCATGGTTTTGAATGTGCAAACAAAATTATCACTAAACTATATCGATAGTTGCAGATTTTTTTTTATAAACAACACTTTAAAACAAGGATTTTGCAAACAAAATTATAAATAAACCCTATCTATGGTTGCAGAAAAAACATGGCTTCAAATGTGCAAACAAAAATTTCCATCAACTATGTCCATAGTTGCAGAACATTTTTTATCACCAAGAATTTGAAACAAATATAACAAAGATCCAAGAAGAGGTAAAACAAAGATCGAAGAAGAAGAGGCATGCGTCAAGAATGTTAAGTTAATTTGAATTGAATTGACACAAATGGCCTCCTTACCTCCAACGTGATTTGGAGTAGAGTTATGAAGTGCTAGTTGCGTTGAGCGTGGATCGAAGAAACGACCTTCATATATATTCAGTGTGACGTTCTCCAAACAAAGATATAGAGGAACGTGGATGGAACACATGATCTTTATATATTCAGTATGCTCTCTCAACAAAGATAGAGAGGCAACAACACTGTGGATCGAACACATGACCCTCTCCCAACAAGGATACAGATACAGAGGCAACAACATTGTGGATAGAACACACCACCCTCTCTCAACAAAATATAGAGAAGACAACAACATTGTGGATAGGCATATCTTGAAACAATTAGGCACATCTTGAAAAAATTCGAACAAATTGCTATTTTAAAATCCGAAACGGTTATGAATAAACATCACGAATTCGGATAGGCACCAGGATAGGCACCAATTCGAATTCTTCTACCAACTGTTAATAAATGTTAGGGTTTAATTCAAACGGCTATGAATAAACAACATGAATTCGTATAGGCACGCATTCGAATTCTTCTACCAACTCTTAACTAAATGTTAGGGTTTAATTCAAGAAATACCAATTACAACCACCCAAAAAATAAAAAGTTACCCAAAAACAAAAAAGTTACTTAAATTTAGAATGCGGAATATTAATTAGGTTAGTTAAAGATATACGAACAAAAAGAAAAGTAACATTAAATTAAAAGAAAACAAACGAAAATAATTAACCCTTAAATTTAAAATATGCAAAGTAATAAAAAAAAAGTTAAATTAAAAAACAACATGTAATTTCTTTTGACCTAAAAGATTGACAATTTCAAAGTTAGAAAGACAGCATGGTTGATGGCAAAGCAAAAAAATTAAAAGTTACATTGTAAAATAACATTTATTTGCTCCTAAAGTAAAAGAAATTGACACTTTCAAAGTAAAACATAAAATATAGAACCTATTTCTACCTAAATTGTAGCTTGAAATTTTCATATAGTAACTTTGTTATAATAATTGTTTTACAAAATATCTTAAATGTGGAGGAACAATAAATTCAATCAAATCTACTTGATGTATAACTATATAAACTAGTTGTGCATACAACCTTTTGTTCTCAATAACATTATGACTTTGTTGAATATGGATAATAGAGTTGAGTTAGAGTATTCAAAATTTTCTTTTTGACATATTTATATTTTGCTATATGTTGTCAATGGAGATACTTCATTCTCTATCTTTAAGTTGAATATAAGAACCAAAATTATCAAGTTAAAGGGTGTAGTTGGTACCAATTAGTTAAACGTTGAATTGAATATGTACTAGAAAAATCATTTACGTGACTCTTACCATTGTTTTGTGCGAGATTTTGTAGGATAAGACAAAGGTGACTACTCCACTATAACTAAATAGGTATCACAAACTTACAAAATCCAAGAAAATTATAATTATAATGCTTAAGATGGACCAACTAATCTCCAAAATTTGTTGTTCTCAAGCATTGCTATGGAGGCATGAATCACTTATTATTTTCTCTAACTAGAAATTATTACTTATCTTCAATTGATTCCTAAACATGTCCATATTGAAACAATCCTTGCAATTATCATTATCTTACATAACCAAATCCTAATTCAAATTATTAGAGAAAGTCTATTATTACATGGTATATTAGCAAAATATAAAATGTTGTGCATGATATTTTTATGCATGATATTCTCTATACATATAGACTAATTTCTAAAATCTTATAATAATTATCTACGCTAATTAATGAAAATAAAAAGTATTATATATTCAGAGTTGTTTTCAACTAGGATTAAGACTTTGCATCAACACTAAAAATATTTTACAACAATAATAATCAATAATATTTAATTTAATTTAATTATAATAGGGATTTATAATATATAAATTATATTAGTTAATATAAATAAGAATATACCATTTGGTCATTATGATGAATCTAATTTAGGGTTTAGGGTATACATTTTAGGGTTTACGGTTGATGGTTCAGGGCTTAGCTTTTAGGGGTTGTAACAATTTAGTAAATTATTCTGATAAAAAATTAAAGAAGTTATAAAACACTTTTTCAAAATGTTATAAAATACTTAGCATTTAGGGTCTAGGGTTTAGGGTTTATAACACTTTAGACAATTCTTCTAGTAGACACTTAAAAGAAAGTAACAAAAAACTTTTCAAAATGTTATGAAATGGCTAGTATTTAGGGTTTGCGTTTGGGGTTTGGGATTTAGGGTTTAGGGTTCATGTTTTAGGGTTGAGGGTTTATAAGGATTGAGTACATTATTTTAGTAAACACTTAAATAAAAGTCAAAAAATATTTTTAAAATGTTATAAAATGCTTAGGGTTTAGGGTTTGGGGTTTAGGGTTCATAAGGGGTCAATAAATGATTTTAGTAAACACTTAAAAGAAAGTTACAAAAACTTTTTAAAATTCTATAAAATGCTTAAAGTGTAGGAATTAAGGTTTAGGGTTTAGGGCTTCATGTTTGGGGTTTAGAGTTTAGGTTTAGTGTTTAGGGCTTATAATGCTTTAGTAAATTATTTTGATAAACATTATAATAAAAGTTAAAATAATGCTTTAGGGTGGTTTTGTGTTTATGGTTTATAAGACTTTAGTAAATGTTTTAATCAAGACTTATATAAAATTTACAAAATTCCTTTTAAAATGATATAAACTGCTTAGGGTTAAGTGTTTATGGTTTGGCCTTTGGGGTTTAGGGTTTTGGGTTTATAAGACCGTCGTTAAGTGCTTTTAATAAATACTTAAAATATTGTTCCAAAACTCTTTTTAAAGTATTATAAAATGCTTAGGGATTAGGGTTTTGGATTTTAATTTTCGGTTTAAGGTTTAAGGTTTAGGTTTTAGGGTTTATAACACTTTAGTAAATGATTTTAGTAAACATTTAAATAAAATATACAAAATGGTTTTTAAAATGTTATAAAATTCTTAGTATTTAGG
>APFE031283555.1:0-32121 GCA_000404065.3 Pinus taeda | reverse complement strand
AGAAGGTGGGCCTTTCTCAGGCAATCAATTCATTGGACACAAACCCACAATCAATTCATTGGGTTGAAAGGTTCAATTCGAAGGTCTTAGAATTTGCTTGCCTCCTGCAATTAAGACCATGGTTTGTTCTCCCATCCACTGAGGATCAATTTTGAATTTCAATGGACATCTTTGTTTCATTGTGACTAGGGTTTGTTTTCTCACCTACCGAGATTCAATTCCAAGAGAGATGTTTGGCCCATTGTGATAAGGCTAGAAGAGGAGATGATGGCATTTATCCAAATTTTTCTTTTTCTTTATTTTTCTTTTATATTAATTCAAATTTCCTATTATATTTATTCAGTTTTTTCCCTTATTAGTTTTTTTTTTTCCCATTCCCCAGGTTTAATTCCAACAAACATGTTTGGCTCGTTGCGATAAGGCTCAAATTCCATTAAACATGTTTTCCCGTTGGGATAAGGCTCCAATTCCGATAAACATGTTTGCCCGTTGTGATAAAGCTCCAATTCCAAAAAACATGTTTGGCCGATTGTAATAATGCTCCAAGAGTAAATTATGCCGTAGTCTAATTAGTCGGAGGAATTGCCTGGAAAGTTATGGAAATTCCAGTCATATTTAGAGAAAATCTGGCAAGGATTTTTGTAAATCCAAGTTACAATTGTTAAATTTCAAAATTTTAAGTGTTTTAGACGTGTTTCTATAAGATTTTTTGAAATTTTTTTTCCCTGATTCCGGTTTTGGCCATCGAGGCAATTCCTCCGAGTTACAATTGTTAAATTTCAAAATTTTAAGTGTTTTAGACGTGTTTCTATAAGAGTTTTTGAAATTTTTTTTCCCGGATTCCGGTCGCGGCTTTTGGCCATCGAGGCAATTCCTCCGCCTCGGTAAACGACTCCATAAATTATTAACACTCCAAGAGAAAATTATTACCTTTGCAAAATTACTCCAATAAGGCTCCAATTCCAATGAACATATTTGGCCTGTTGCCACAAGGCTCCAATTCCAATAAATATGGTTAGCCCGTTATGATAAAGCTCCAATTCCAAGGCTCCAATTCCAATAAATATGGTTAGCCCGTTATGATAAAGCTCCAATTCCAAAAAACATGTTTAACTAATTGTAATAATGCTCCAAAAGTAAATTATTACCTTTGCAAAATTACTCCAACAAATTATCCATTCACTACCATAATTCCCACTACATTTAACGTCTTCTTTTATACAAATTCAATTTTTTTACTAAATTTAACTTTATTTTTTATTTTATTTTACCTTTACCAAATCCCTCCCTTTTCCCCTAAATACCAGATTCAAATTTTCGTATTCACTAACTAAACTGAATTTATCTCGTTCTCATTCTTGAACCATGGGAGAAACACGCTCAGCATCAACCTACATGGTTTCAAGCTAAAAGGCCGACATTTTACAGAGAGCGGGAATTCTGTAATTTCTATTTAAAGGGATTGGCTTCCTCATTTGTAGATATCATAGCATTACAAGCCAATCTAAACTGATTGGGTGTTGATGGCAAACCAATGTTCATCTATGTATATCAATAGTCTAGGTCACCCCATCTATGGTCCTTCATATACTAAATATACTAAATGTGTTGGTTTGTAGCTTCGTGGCTCTCTTAAACAAACTGTAAGCATCTTTGCTCATTTCACGAAAACTGTGTGAAAAGAAGAGTCACTAGAAATCCTGTAAAGACTAGAGAAAAATGTGTGAATAGAAGAGGCACTAGAAATCTTGTAAATATTAGTCAATAATCTGTAATAAGAGAGATACTTTTAGATTTTTCACTTGAATATGTTTCTTTTCCATTTCATTACCAAGAGAGTCACCAAAAACGTGATTTTATTTTGTTTCTTTGCTACCTCAAGGATTTTCCATAGCCCCAAGAATGCAACCTTGTTTTTGGTGGCCCTGTCATGAGCATATCTAACCTAGATGATGTGGTTTTGAGCCAAGAAAAGGACTACCCCTATACCAAAAAAAGAAGGGTTAGCTTGATAAGGACCATAAAAAAAATCAAGGAAATGTATGTCAATGGAGGCATTGTGTCTCCCCCTCTCTCTCTACCCTCCATCTCTATCTCCCTCTCCTCTCTCCCTCACTCTCTCTTCATATTTCCTTTGTTCTCTCTCTCTCTTCCTTACAGATTTGTCACTATTTCCCTTCCTCTTGCCTCCCCCTCTCTCCCCTTCACTTTTCTTGTTGTCACCACTTGGATCCTGGTTCTTACTAATATTATTTATATTATATAAATTCACATCTTTAAATATGAAAATGTTCCGATTTTCAATTTTATTAAAACCTTAATTTAATTTCTATGGGAATATTTTTATTAGTAGAGAGGATAGAGGAAGGGAAATAAGCTATGATTTTTTTGCATGTGGTATTGATAAGCCATGGCATTAGTCCATGCTCTTATAACGAAGCATGTTACCAAGTTCATAATATCAATGACAAAGTGGGGTGAATATACATGATTAAGAATCTTGTCATATTGTTATAAAATATTTTGATTGTGAAATCAGTTATGTTTTTTGGGCAATGTGGTATTGATAAGCCATGGTATTGGCCCATGGTGTTGTAACAAAGTCTACTTACAAGTTAATAATATCCATGGTAAAGTAGCGGTGAATATCCATGGTTAGGAATATTTTCATATTTTTCTAAAATATTTTGATTATGAAATAAGTTATGTTCTCTGGGCATGTGGTATTGGTAAGTCATGGTATTGGCCCATGGTGTTGTAACAAAACCTAATTAAAGTACAAGTTAATAATATCCACCATAAAATTGGGGTAAATATCCATGGTTAAGAATATTGTCATATTGTTATAAAATATTTTAGTTGTGAAATAGGTTATGGTTTTTTAATCAAGCCAACATTTAAATCTTTTTACATACTTACATTACATCTTCACATCTACTCTATATTACATATATTACACAACATGCATAGTAATATATTACACATAAGTTTTTCTCGATCATTCTTCATTAAATTCTTCTTAGAACCTACATAGGCTTCCTTACTAGGAATAAATAATTACCCTACATCTCATCTAGCATATCAAGGCCTAGCTTCATCCTCAATATGCTAATCTAGATCTCCTTTGTTGCTTCATGCACTTTCCTCAAACCTTACACAACTATGTATCTCATTCATAGAAAACTTGTAACATTACTCATGTATTTCTCTTTCTTACCTGAGAATCTCTCTCCCAATCTTGTTCCCTAACACATAATTGTGCTCTTGCTCACCACAAGCCCTGTTGACCCTCTTTTCTAACAATTGGCCCTCTAAGCACTCTTTGTTGTCAATAAGTCTTCTCGGACCTCTTTGTTGTCAATGGACCCTCTTGGCCCTCTTGGTGTGAACAAGACCTCTTAGCCCTCCACAATCTCTCTCATCCCTCTCATCCCAACCACAGGTCTCGAGCCTACTCAACCTTATCCTACATAAGATTCTCTCTTTCCAACCACCTTTCATAGGCCCTCTTGGTTCTCAAGGGCTCTGAGGCTTACTCATATTTCTACACACCTTGAGATACTACAAAAATAAACACTCCCTCCTAGCAAGGAAAGGACTCTCCACCATCCCCAACGTATCCCTATAGAAAAAAACTTCATGTTCACTAGGGGCTTCATGATAATGTTTAGAATGTGCTAATATGTAGATATGTATAGAAACCTCACAACACCCTTATAGACCCCCACCTCTAATGAAGTGGTACTTGATCTCTATGTGTTTGGACCTATCATGAAGCACTATACTCTTTATTATCAAAATAAATCATGGAGAGCCCCATCTTAAGATTAAATAAACCTATGAGAATTTTGCGAAGCCATATATCCTCACAATTCACAATAATTGTATCCATACACTTAACCTCCATTGAGATAAGTGCTATGGAGGTGTACTCACCCCATTATTTGACCTTCAGATCATGATCTTCATCCCTATCTAGTTTTACATAAGTTCATTAAGTTCTTGAAACTCACTAAAGGCCTCACCCTTGGGCTTTAGGAAGTATATCTATAACATACTACACTAACAAAGTACCACCTATATCTAAATGTATCAAATCCAACTCACCTTTGGACCTACTCTTGTTTCTTGAAAAGGGATCCTTGGCATAATTTCCAAGCACACATCCCTTTCACACTCCATCCTACTCTACATTGAACTCCATAATATCAATGACCATCTCTAGTAACAATGGTAAATTTCTAAAGTGAAAGTGACTCATCCTCCTATTCCATAGCTCAGATAGGTTGCCACTATCATGTTCTAGGGATTATATTAATTTGGGTTGCGACTATCACGCAATTGTCTCTATCTCCAATCAGTCTCATTGAGCTAACATCATATCCCATAGGCCTAACAAGCACTTATCCACCTATAAAATTAACCTCAAAACCCTTTTCCTCTATAGCCAATACATACATCACCTCCATTAAACTCCTAGAATATAACTAAAAATGTATGGTTCCCTCTCCCTCTACAATGCCTTTACCATATTGGTGAAAATATTTGAAAATATTTTCATGTGATCAGATGCTCCACTACCCATGAACCACACCCCATGTGTAATGATCTGAAAATGGCAAGACACCAATCAGAAATCCTTCTCATTATTGGTGGCCAAATCTTTCATCTATGCAGATGCTCCAATATGTTCCTTTCCCTTTCCCTTATTCTTGTTTGAACATTGACTTGGAAAGTGCCTATATTTTTGATATGCAAAGCATTTCACTTCTCTCATGTCCCTATTCTTGTTAGCATGTGAAGTAGATCCTCCTTATGCATTTTATTTGGTCTTTTCTTTACCCTTCCTTGCTTAACTGGAATGTTCAAGGTTCTCCTCATCCCCACACTATTGTTGTTTGCTAGGAAATGGCTCCTCTAAGGTTTTCTTTTGAGCGAAGTCATCCCATATTCTACCCAATCAACTAGTTTATTTTGTGCTAGAACATATATCAAAATGACAGCTTGTTTTTTGTAAAGCTACTCAAGGCTATCCTTACAAGCTCCTCATCTGACATGCTACCCCAATAGCTCCAAGCTCATTTTGAACTTGTTGAATCCTAGTGAGATATGATGGCAATGTGCATGACTAGTCAAATAGGTATTCCTTAACTTTTCCATGAACACCATTTTTGGTTTTTGTTATCAATCTAGTACAAACTAATAGAAGCAATCCACATCTCATTGGAAATATTCTTCCTTGAAATGTGAGGGATGACATGATCCTTCATTGCATCCATGATGATGTGTTTGGCTTTCACATCCTTCAAATAATTAACGACCAATAATATAGCATATGTGAGGTGTAATGACCTTATAGAAACTCCTATAGATTGTTATCCATGAGAATTAGGGCTATTCCCCCCCTTAATTGACTAAAATTTGTTTCCCCTTTATTATGGTCTTCATATCTCAACCTGGTAGAAGTGTTTGTTCTAGATTAATCGCTCAACCATAAATCCCTTAGTTAAAAATAAAATGTGTTAATGTAAATCCGTGTGCTATTGATTTCCCTCTTCACAAAGCTTAAAGTTTCTTTGATACCATGTTAAATTCCAAACACCATATTTAATCCATTTCACACGGGAATTATTTTATACCCAATTTTCTTTTAACTAGTATACCAATTTTCCAAATGGCTAATAATAAACATTCGTATTTTTACCTTCTTAAAATAAATTTATAGCAGACAATATTTAGAAAAATCAGTCACAAACAACACAGAAATCTTCCCAATCAAATTTTCCTTCACATTATTTTATCTAGAAATTTAGGTTACATGACCCACAAAGAAATACATAGCAATTGCAACAAATATTTGAACCTTTAAATGGCCCATTGGGTTCTCATCCTAGAATTTTTTTGGCTTTCTTAGATAAATTCAACCCTAACAAAACTCAGCTTCTACTTGTGAAATTTTTCGAACTTTGGTTGTACAACTTGCCAACTTGGAAAACTTTCCCCCTAGCTAGAAGCTCAACCTCCTCCCTTTCTCCACATGGCCTTGGTTGGAAACTCACCCTTACTCACAAATTTTGGCCTGGATATAAAACTTGGCCTCCTCGTTGAAGATCTTAAACCCTTTCTTTGAATTGTCATCCTCATCTCATTTCCCTTTCAAAAATCTTGTTTTGCACACTTTCTTCTTGTCTTCAATCACTCAAGCCTCTCACTCATCGAGAAATTTATTTTCTCAATAATAGTGTTATGTACTCATCCTTTATTATGATCTCTTGCAATTTCTCATTGAGCCAAATTCCTAACCTCCAAAGTGGTAAAGGCTAGTATTAAATACTGACCCACGTAGATCAATGGTGGATATTATCTCTAAGTCACTTAAACAATTGAATTATTTATTATTAGAAAATTTAGCCCAATAATCAATATTAATCAATAGATTAAATTTGTTGCTTTCCTAAGTTAAAACTTAGGAACTAAATCATAATACTTTCTCCTCTCAAACAAGAAGTGAAAAGGGACTCTCTCCTACATGATAGACACTTACCCTCTGTTGAATAATTTCCAATGCAACAAACATCAACAACTTGTTCCTTTAAATAAGATGCCCCATTCCACCAAGGTTGCATGTCTAGTGCAATATCATGAACAGGGTCCAATAGATGGTCTTAGAACCCAAGCCAAAGAGAGCACTAATGGATGGAAGGGATAGAGATTTAAAAAACTAGTGTTGGTTGTAAATTTGGAACCCAAAGCAAGAGACCAAGAATGATATGAGACTAGAAGGCTTATATTCAACATAGTGAATATGTTAGAGGGACTACAAATGGGATGCAATATTTTCATGTCAATAAGGTTTAGACATTAAACAATAGCCCAAAGGAAAGACCTAGAGAGGAAGAGGTTAAGCATAAGTACCAATTCCCAATGGACAAGTAGGATAAAGAGGCAAACAAATAAGGGAAAAATATAAGAACATAATGTTTTAAAAAATAAGCCAAGAAAAGAACCTAAACGTGAGAAAATTGCATGGAGTAGAACAATGCCATGAGAATATATAATGCATCACCATAATATCCTTGCTATTATAGTATAATCACTCCCTCATTTTGCAATACTCCACCTTGTAAAATCAATGTCCGTCCCAATTTGAAATGAACATAATTCATGGGAGAACTCACCAGAGATAGACACTATGCAGTTGCCAATGTCCAAATCCACACATCATTAACATGATAAAAATCCACTAAATCCTGAGCATTAACGCAATACTAAAAACAAAATGAACTTTCCTCATGGATGTATTATATCATTTTATCCTTAATGCAGGGAATTCAAAACATGACAATGGTATGGGGGATGTTGTATGGCTCCTTCCTCAACCATGTGTACATGGTGGGATGGAAGCCGTGTTCTTTTGCACTTCTCATAATCTTTTCACCATATTCGAGGAAGAAATATCTTTCATTGATAAATAAGATTAATATTTTTTGAGAGGGTAAGTAGGGAGGGAGTGTCATGTGTGGCTGAGTGATGCATAATCTTTGTAACCTTCATTAGCAAGAAGGTCTACAATCTTATTTTCATATTATATGACATGTGATGCGATAACCATAAGGATTGAATGGAGGAAAGTGGCCACCTAATCCAAGCTGCATTCTATATGCCAGTTACTAGATATTTTAGCTGGTGTAGTGCCATGGATTGTTTTAGTCATCATCTTGATTACAAGTTGAGAGCCCATTCAAGTAGTAATTTTCGGAAGGCTTGAGCCTAGTCTATATGAAGTCTAATTTCTATGGGTTTGATTTCTACATGTTGACATATTTTTGTGTACCCACCACCATCACTTTGTACTATATACCATAGCCATACTTCTTTCTGCAAATGAATTCACACACTCTTATACATAATCATTTGTGTGTGAAAACTACATAACCCAACTCTCTGCACTCTTCTCTCTTTGCAAATCCACTCCCCCTACACAACTTATCCCCAACATATTTCAATGTTGCACACAACCTTTTCTCCACATAAACAATCCCTCACACATGACAAATATTCATACACAATATGCCATATATGGCACCTAGTTTCCTTTATTCCATACTTAGTGGAAATCATGCTCTTTTCCCCTTTCAGGGCTAATTGAAAGCTTATTTAAGATAGTCTAATCCTCAAGATAAAAAGAGGTGCTTGATGTTGTACTATCTGAATTACTTATTGGCAGACCTATTAAATATTTTCCATGAGTTATTAACTTCCCATTATCATCCTGACATGACTTGATGTAGGTGGTATAATAAGAAGAAACATTATATTTAATGCTACCATAAAATTAGGATTTAATGGCTCATAATTCTAGTGAAACCTCATTTATATATCATGTATTCCTAAGTGCATTGAAGAAATAAGAAAGATGGCAATGAAAAGCAAGGAGTATGAAATTTGTGGATATACAACCAACTCGCTATCTTTTTAGGAGAATAAATTCCACTAGTTAGATGCATATTAGTGGTATTTAAATTTGGCTCAGACAAGAGGAAAAATAAAAATATTTGGAGCATGAGGTTTGTCAGACCAGGAAATAACTCCTCAACCAAAATTGATTCGTGTGTTTTATTCCTTCAAGTAGGTCTTCATTATATACATGAGGGAGAGACTGTTCACTTCATCTCCCAATGACTGTTCATATTACTTATTTATCTATTTACATAATATTCACCCAATCTTGATGATTAGGTATCAACATTCCCCCCCTTAATCTGAAGGGATGTTGGTGAGTCCAAGCATCATTCTAAATCGTTCAAGCTTTTCTCGTCCAAGCGTTTTGGTGAAGATGTCTGCAATTTGCTCATTAGTGGAACAACGACGGAGATGGATTATTTTGGCCTCAACATGCTGTTGAATCAGATGATATTTAGTATTGATGTGATTCGTTCGATCATGGAACTTTGGGTTCTTGGCCAACTTTATTGCAGAGGTATTTTCAATCATGAGTGGAGTTGATTGTACTTGTTTTACCTGCAAATCTTCAAGAATTTTCCTGAGCCACACAATTTCTTTTGTTGCTTCAGTTGCTGCCATGTATTTTGCTTCTGTTGTGGAATCCGTTGGAACTGACTATTTGCATGATCTCCAGGAGATAGCTTCTGATCCAAGACTCATAACATATCTTGAAGTAGATACCCTAGTTTCTTTGTCTCCATCGAAGTCTGAATCAGAGTATCCAATCAAGCTGAAGTTGTCCACCTGTGTATACTTAATTCCAAAGTCTTGAGTTCCCTTCAAGTACCTTACAACTCTTTTTGCAGTAGACCAATGTCCCTCACACGGCTTTTGCATAAACCTGGAGAGCATTCCAATAACAAATGAAATGTCTAGTCTGGTAGTAGTTAGGTAGTTGAGACTTCCTACAAGCTGTCTATACTTTGTTGCATCCTCAAATTCTTTTCCTTCAATAGATGTGAGCTTTAATTTTTGTTCCATTGGAGTAGTAAGAGGATTGAATTTTTTCATGCCAAACCTGTTCAACAGATATCCAATGTATTTCTTTTGAGAAAGAAATATGGACTTCGGGTGTTGGGTTACTTCAATGCCAAGATAGTAATGAACATATCCCAAATCAGTCATTTCAAAACTTTTCCCCAATTCCTTCTTTATGGATGCAATGTAGCTTTCATTTTTCCCCGTCATCAAAAGATCATCTACATATACCACAAGATATACAACATTTTTGCCAACTTTCTTGACAAATAAAGTTGCATCATCAAGATCATAATGTTTGAAATTGAGTTTTAGAAGATGCTCAATTAGTTTTTCATACCAAGCTCGCAGTGCTTGTTTGAGGCCATACAAGGACTTCACAAGTTTGCATACTTTATGTTCATGTTCTTTCACAGCAAATCCTTTAGGCTGAGACATAAAAACATTCTCTTTTAGATCTCCATTTAAGAAAGCAGTTTTTACATCCATTTGATGGACTTTCAACTGTTCTGAGCTGCTAGGGCAAAGAGTGTTCAAATGGTAGCCCATTTTGTTGTGGGGGAAAAAGTCTCCTCATAATCGACCCCTTCCTTCTGTGCAAAACCTTTTGTCACAAGCCTAGCTTTGTGCTTGTCAAGTGAGCCATCAGCTTTATACTTGTTCTTGTAAATCCACTTGTAGCCAATTTTTTTGGTTCCTAATGGAGGATCAACGAGCTTCCAAGTGTTGTTCTTTATAAGGGTATCATACTCCTTTTGCATCGCTTCTTTCCATTCATCATGAGAAGAAGCTTCTTTGAAGGAAGTTGGTTCAAAATCTGTAGACAAGTTCAATTCACAATCATAAGAAACATCCATATCAACAAGTGAATTAGAGTCATCCACATCACCTCCATTTTGTCGGTTTGAATTTCTAGTTCCTGTATTTCCTACCTCATTAGGATGAACACTTTCAAGTGTCTTTGTCAGCCACTTTGGGGGACCTTTCTTAGATGGTCCAGGCTGCTTCGTTGATTGAGTTGGAATAGAATCAAGATTGAGTCTCCCAATTCTATTAAGCACATCACTTAAAGCATCATCTGTTGTTGGAGTTTCATGCGGGGGAGAGTGTTCCTCAGAAGAAGATTCCGCATGTTGACCTAGTATAGGAATCCCCCCTTCAAGATGTGGAATCTGATTATCAAATTCTTGAAATGATTTTGCTTTTGTGAATCTATCTTAGCGATCAAGTTGCCGCTCAACAACATTGTCAGTTTTGGATGATTCAAGAAAAATTACATCTCTAGATTCAACAAACTTTTTATTTACTTCATCATAGAGACAGTATGCTTTGGAGGTGTTTGAATACCCTAGGAAGATACGCTTATGACTTCTTGCACCAAGTTTGTTTCTATGTACCTTTGGTATCAAGGCATAACAGGTGGAACCAAAGACCCTGAGATGCTTTAGCGAATGAACATGTCCATACCAAATTTCATATGGAGTCTTGTTTCTAATAGCATTAGATGGACATCTATTCTTTATATATGTAGCACATAGAACAACATCAACCCAAAACATTATCTTTACTTTTTTGAAGAAGAGCATGGATCGTACCATATTTAAGATTGTCCTATTCATTCTTTCAGCTACACCATTCTGTTGGGGATTATAAGGTACATTTGTTTGATGTTTCATTCCATGTTGGCGAAGATAGTTTTCAAATTCATTTGGCGTGTCTTCTTTTCATTATCAGTGTGAATAGACACAATATGAGATTGTACATCATTTTCAATCCATTTATGAAAATTCTTGAATGTTTGAAAAGCATCAGATTTGTTCTTCAATAAATAAACCCAACACATTCTGGTGTAGTCATCAATAAATGTCATCATATATTTATTTCAATTTGCAGAAGGAACAAGCATTGGACCACATAAATCTGAATGAATGAGTTCAAGTTTTCTATGTGCTCTTGAATGTGAATCATGAAAAGACTGTTTGCTATGCTTTCCTAGAATACAACCATCACATTGCTTAAATTTCCTAGGAATTGTAGGCAAACCAGCAACACCATTTTTCTTCAACAAGCGGAGGCTATCATAGTTCAAATGTCCAAATCTAGCATGCCATAATAAACTTGATGGAAGTGTACCTTCTTCATCATGAGAATTGTATGAGAAATGTTGTGCACAAGCAGAGGTTCCTTGCAGCTTGAGAAGCCTTTCTTCTTCTATTCCTTTCATGACAAGTGAATGGTCAGATGCTTTTCTTACCTCACACTTGTCATCAAACATATGAATGGAGTGACCTTGCTATCATATGTGGACCAAGGACAACAAGTTTCTCTTAAGCTGTGGGAGATATAGAACATGATGCAGAAGAAAGTTTGGAAGACTAGGCAGTTTAAGCCTGATTGTGGCAAGCCCTGATGGCTTGATTTTTGATTGGTCTGCAAAGTATACTGTTCCATCAACATTGTTAGTAAATTCTTCAAAAAAATCTTTTCTATGATTCATGTGGTAGGTTTCTCTTGAATCAAGCAACCAATCATTTTTCCAAGAAGCAAGTGAAGCATTAAATAAATCTTCATTTACTCCAATGTTACATTGTGCCACAACATAGTGAGCGGATTCAGGTGCTTTACCTTTGTCTGTGTCATCAGTTTTACCTTTCTGTTGGTTTCTTTTTTGCTCAATTTTGTCCCATGGTAGCTTGCATGTAGAGGCATCATGTGATCCATTTCCTTTGCAGCGTATGTAGTGCAAATCTGCCTTTTCTCCTTGAGAGTGTCTGCCCCCCCTGCCTCTGAAATATCTTCCTCTTCCTCTTCGGCCACCTCTTCCTCTTGAAGAATCTTGAGCAGGACTATTTTCTTTATGAGAAAGGCACACAGCCTCTTCAGAACATTTAGGGGCTATCTTCTTTCCAAAAGCCTTCTCTCTTTCAGCAAACATTTTCACAAGAGAGTCAAAGGTGATAATTGGAGTAAGTAGGATAAAGTGCCTTGAGAAAAGTTATATGAAGAATATCAAATTCAACCTTAGTGGATTTCATATCATGCATTATAGACTTTACTTTAGATGTAAGAGCAAGAGGATCATTATTTTTCAATTCAAGAGTGAAGAGTTTAATCATGAGTTGAACAACTTCAAGTGCAGAATTTGAGTCATAGAGTTCTTTCAGCTTTTGTAAGGCTTCAAAGGCAGTTGAGAATGACGAAATATGGCAACTCACCTCTTCATTTATAGATGCTATGATTAATGCATAAGCTTTGTTATTCTTGTTTTCCCAAATGACGAGCTCTTTGTCTGAGGTAGGCTGTTCTGGTTCATTGTCTCCATCTCCAACACACACTTCTTTCCACAACTCATTGAAAATGAGGGTCTGTTTTATCATCCGGGACCACTCAGGATAGTTCTCCTTGCCAGTGAGAACTATTCCCACAATAGATATGATTGAATGCATACTGTAGAAAAATACTTTACTGATAGAAAAATACTTCTGCCAATATACAGTAAAATTGTACTTCTGGTGGTAATTTTTTTTTTTAATACAATTCAAAGAAATATGACTTGAAATAAAATTCAACTGTCAATACGTAAGACTATAAATACACAAAATTATCCAGCGCATTCAAATGGATAGCGCTTTTCTCTGAACAACGTAAATACATAAAATTTTATAGCACATCCAACAACACTTCAATAGAGGTACATGTTTTCTTTGGTCAAAAATCTCTTACAATGTGTCTCAGTGAAAAAACTTAGATAACTCGATGCAAATGATAGTTTTGCATCTCTTCTCCTTGTTGCCGGTGCATCCTCTTTTACCAGATCAATTAGCTCTCGGAGTGTAGCATTAGTGAAACACTTTACCAATACACCACAGTGGGAAGACTCGTAACCCATAGCCACACCATTACAAAGTTTTACCAACGCAGCAGAGGTTCATTCGATGAAGGAAGATGAAATTCATGAGATGGAGGCAGCGTTAATGTACAACATTTAACAATAGCGTAAATATCATACCAAACAGTCTTAATACAACAATGTGAATACCATACCAAACAGACTTAATACAATAGTGTGAATACCATACCAAATAGCCTTAATACATCAATGTTAATACAATATTAAAATAGTGTTAATACAATGGTAAAATAGCCTTCAACGTATGGCATTAAATTCAACGTTTGCCCTTCATAAACCAGTGAACACCATGCTTGTATACCAACGTATGGCCAAAAAGCTTCAACGCATAGCCAAAAAATTCAACAGATTTCCAAAGAAACTTTAACGCATAGCCATACCAATGTTAATACAAGGTTAGCAAAAAACACATCTATTGTTGAAGTCTTCAACTTTAGAGAAATTGTTAACTAGTGTGCTTGTCAATTTGTAATAAAGACTAGAACCATCAAGCTTGGCATAAAGAAGAACCAAATCCATTAACTCCTAAGGTTTTCAAGAAGATATTGAAGATCACAGAGCCTACTAAGAAGTTTAATTTTTTTGAAGGGAATTTGTTTTTCGACTTCATGTGTGGCAGAAGGAATATTGTTCAAGACTTCATGCTACATTTTGTGCATGTTTTATCCCACCTTTCCTTTATCGATATCACTGTAGTCATTGATCCTTATATATATTTTGCCTCATTTTGTCCTACATTATGGGAAATGAAAGCGTAACTAATGCTCCTATGTTATTTTTGTACGTATATTATTTTTCTTTTAAAAAATATGTCATATTTGACTCGGCTAAAGTCATTTCAAATGAAATTTTATTTCGCTTAGCTCATTTCTTTAAGACATTGATTTTTTTTTATTTTTTATTTTTATCATACCTAGTAATGGCCATTATTTCTTGCAATTCATTCCATGGACTAACCCACAAAAAAAAATGAATCCTAATAGCGAACCAATGCAATTATGTCACCCCTTTCTAGTACCACTCAAAAATTAAATGAATAAATGGCCACTGAAAATGCAGTCACCTTTGAGAACCAATAATTAACCATTAAAAATATCCACTATGACATGACTACCAAGAATCTACAACTTGAGAATGTACACATGAAAAATAAGAACATTAAAAATTAATGAAAGTTTGAGGTGGACATCTAAGGAGTTCGACCTACAAGTCTCTTGAAATTACAAAAGACAACAAGGGATACACTTGCTCACTTTGTCACAAAGTAAAAGGAAAAGAATATGAGGTTCGAAATAAGAATAAATGAAATTAAAGAGGCACTTAGCACCACTCCCTTATTCATGACCCCTCTAGATATCAAAGCACTTGAAGTTGCAAAAAGCACCCCCAATACACACCAAAAAGTGAAAAAAGAAGCATATTTACTTACAGGAATTAAATCTTATGTCATATTAAACATAAATAAGAAACTCAAAATTATTGAGGAAGCATGGGAGGCTTCTCTACATTTGAGAAACTTATCTCAAAGAATTTTTTCGTTCAATGAATATCTTGAGAAAGGCCTTGAACATGATCAATAATTTGCTAATAATGATTTGTTGACATTCATCAATAAAATAAATACTCTGACATATTTCTATGGAAATCAGTAAGGCCTCTTTAGAGCGAAAATGATTAAATATATTAAGGTATGCTAGTATGTAAGGATAAAAATGTTATAGGATGATATCATGGATTGTTCAATTATTGGTAACAATAAGAGTAACGTCTTCCTAAAATCCATAAAAATTTTCAAATACTTTCGAGGCACATGAATGATTAGGTAATTTGTGATCATCCCTAAATGTGTACTGAAGGAATAATTAGATATTATTAAATTCTCATTGGGTACAAATGTCAACAACGTAGCCGAGTTTCCTAAATAAAAAATGAATAAATGGCTAGTCATGTTCATTAATGACAATGAGGACCAATTGGAGAAACTAAATTTATATGCATAAGAACTAAAGGGATAAATATTTTTTAAAAGGTTAATTAAGACATCATATTCCCCTTGATGAAACAATATATTGAAAAGTGGCTTAAAATTTCCCTAAATGAAATCATTAATCTGTTAAGAAATTTACCACAAAGAGATAAATTATTATTGAGATTTATGAGATTGACAGAGAGGAATAATAAAATAACCAACAACAATACATATAAATATTATACACATAAGATTTATCTAGGAAAACCTGAAATCTAAGGAAAAAACCAACCCAATGAGATCTCATTAGCATTGGCCAAAACCCTAGCCAATCTGGCCAAGTGAGTCTTCACCACTCATCTCCAGGCCTACATTACAATAAAGTATTCCTAACCTTTTCTAGGCTCCCTTAAATGCAATATCGCAGACCATAATACCATGGGTACACTATACCATGTGCCCAAAACCACTACTATTTAACCAAGTCAACCTTGACTCAAACCTCGAGTCAATTTTACCTATCAATTCCCCCCTTAAACTTGACTTGGGGTTCCTTGACTAAATCCAGCCAAAACCTGCTGAGACAATCCCACTCACTCTAGCCCTTACCCCCTTCAAAGTTTTTACCTGGGATTTGTCAACGCGACATTCACCTATTAGATAGCTCTAACCTAAACTTCACTGGTAATTACCTAGGGGTACGCATGCCTTACTAGGTCTTACAGTAGTATGTCCATTTACATGAAAATTAAAATTTTCACTCCATTACAATAATTTTTTGTTTGTTTACCCTTGTTGTTGTTTTTGTACATATGACATCAATGTGCATATAAAAAGAACCCATCTACCAAATCACATGGGTCACCAACCGCTGTAACCGCCAATTATCTAGGCATTCTTTTCAGGTACATGGTTCATCAATAAAATAATCCACATGCACATATCCTCCTCATCCAATGAATTTCTCATGACCCAATAGCGTACAAATTTGCTTCAAAATCTATGGATTTTGATTCATATCTGCAAGAAAAACTCAATTATCTCTCTATCTACTAGACCAATGCAAACCCTTGGCAACAAAAAACGTCCTTCCAACTTACCTCTGATACCAGTTTTTAAGAAATTTACCACAAAGAGATAAATTATTACTAAGATTTACAGAAAGGAATAATAAAATAACCAGTAGCATTACACGTAAATATTATACACATAATATTTATCCAGGAAAACCCCAAATCCAGGGAAAAACCCAACCCAATGAAATCTCTTTAGCATTGGCCAAAACCCTGGCCAATCCAGCGAAGTGAGCCTTCACCACTCACCTCCAGACCTACATTATAATGAAGTATTCCCAGCCTTTTACAGGCTCCATTACATGTAATATCACAGACCATAATACCATATGTATACTATACCATGTGCCCAAAACCACTACTATTTAACCAGGTCAACCTTGAGTCAAACCCCAAGTCAATTTTACTTAACATAATCATGAAAAAATTCCTAACCAATTAGATTAATGAGATCCAAATAATAACATATATGCAAGCTTCTACAATAGCCATAGGATATCATCATTAGTTCATTCCACACATCATATTTCAACCACTTCAGGAGTGTTATGTGTTTATTTGGAAGTGATTCCCTTGCTTATTTGTAGTCTTTGATCATCTAGCTTAATGAATTTTCTTATATGTTTCTTAAGTTTATCACTGATTGGGGGATTTTTTCTCTTGTAGGTACCCTTACATTAATTGGTCCATAGGATCCCAATCGTAGTCCCTTAGGGATGAAAGACTTTAGTTTTTCATTAAATATTAGGATTTTATGCAATTTCTTTACGCACTTAAAATTTATTCAGCCTTGTAAACTTATTTTTGACTCACACATAGAGCTCTTTTTGGTAGATCATCTCAATTATGGTTGTGATACTTTTAAATAAGTAGTAGGAATATTTTGAATGCTTTTGTATGCTCTTGTAAATTTTAGTGCTTCAAATAATTTTACATGTACTAACATCTCCTGGTTAATTTTCCATGTAAATAAAATAAGGCCAAGTTCATGGGACACATATTCCAAGCTGAATGGTGGGTAAACATTATAGTGGGAATCACTTGTGGTTTAGTAATGGCGATGGAAATTGGAAAAGGCATTGGCAAACACAAAGGCAATAAATGACATTTAATTAAGGAAATAAAGGAAAATAGAAGAAAATTAAGATGAAAAGACACAAATATGCATGCAAGGAAAATTAGAGAGGAAATGAAGGAAAATGAATAAAAGGAAAGGAAGAGACTATACATCAATGATAAAAAGGCATTAGAGAAACAATTCACAACTTTTGACAGTTTTTTGCTCAACTCTTGTTCATTCTAGCTCTCTTACACTCTTCCAAATTTACAACATTCTTGGAGCATCTTAGCATTCACCTGGACTTGGAGAGAAGAAAGAAAATGACAAGCAAAAGAATTGTGAGCAAAGGAGAAAAGGTTGGATCAACAACTACAATTGGAGTTCATTGCAAGTTACAATTTGCATGTGTGATTTCCTTGTTGAGATTTGGATCTTTGGTTATTTTGTTGTCATTAGCATGTGATTTTCCTGGATTGATAATGGTTTCAACCTTGACTTTCCATTCCCTGGATATCTTATGGGCATCTAAATTAGACATAAATTAAGACTCGTGTCTCTAAATTAAACATAAATTAAAGACTATCACCATCCTTCAACACATTAAACTTCTCTTTTTGCATTAGATAATGTATTTTTAACTTTAATATATTCATTAGGAAAGTTTATGAATAATTGGACATTTGTGCCTAATATTATTTATTTTTGTGGAATATTATGAGAATATTGGGTAGATTATAAAGATTTGGAGGAGGAGATAATTTAGGGACTTGCTCCCTACTACAGGAGGATCAATAATAAATAATAAATCAACAAGATATTATAGAATTATGTTACAGATTTTGGAACTCCAATGATTGAGAAAATCTAGGAATGTGTTCCCTCCCATTTAATGTAGATTCCTAGTATTGGGGACCACATCCACTAATCAAGGGATTTTGGTAGGGAAAGCTTCCTCATTTCATGGGGAATGATTCCTAATCATTTTTTATAAGTACCAAGTCAAATTTTCCTCTAGGGAGAGATTTTCATTAGTGTTCTTGTGGAGAGAACTCGTATTTTTGCAGCTCCATTGTATTTTTTTGCAGGGATGTAATTGTATTGATGAAAATAATGAAAATTGGTGTGATATTCAAATTCTAAATCTTGTTCTCCTCCATAGGTCTCTAATTTTCCTCGGTCTTGGTCATCCCAGGATCCTCAGAGCCCGTTTGTATCATTTTCTTTCCTTCTTTTCACTGCTTATTCACATGCATCTCTAGTTTTTGTTTCTTTCTATTTCTGCATTTAGTATTAATGATTTCTTGTTATGGGATTGAGTTAAATGGTTGATGTAAGTTCTTTTGTAGGATCACAAGAATTATTTCATCCTTGGAAAATCTTTGGAAGTTCATAGTAATCATTGAGCTGCTTGGATTAGTCTTCTTATTCCCAAATCTAGATTGTTGGACCTCCTTTTTAGCAAAGAACAATAAATTTCTGCTATTTTTTAGAGCATGCTAACAAGCTTCAATCTATTTGGTTCTACTTGCATTATATCACAAAAACATTCTATTTCATAACAAAAATTAGCCCATTTTATTTGACTTGATTTGTTTAGGCATTTTTTAGATTTACTAGCTCACTAGTTCTCAAATTTCTAGATTTTGGACTAGTAACGTTTTTCTATTTTTTTAGCATGGGTTAACATAGGTCTTTTTGAGTGATTCCACTTGGAATGGGGACCTAATACATCTTAGTTAATAAAAAAATATGTCTCGTCCAATTTGGATATGATTTTCTTGGTGATTCGATGAATTATAGTAAATTTTTACATCTTATAGTAAATCATTGTAGCATCCTGTAGGAAAGTCTGTTTTAAGCCCGGATTGAGAAAAATCATCATTGAAGCTGGGATTAGGCCTCTACTTGACCTCCATGCCATCAAGACCATTTTAACCCTCTTGCTCCACACTTAGGTCAACATTTTGCTAGTTTTCAAGGGTTGGATTTGATTTCCATTTCTTCTATCTTCAGTCTTACATTAGATCTCATCAATGTTTTATATCATTCCACAAAGTTGTCCTCATGCATGAAGTAGACAACTAGCTCATGAAATTATGTTTTCTTTAGATAATTGAAATTCTACTTGTTTGCATGACATTTGGGTAAGTGTCAATGTTTGATGCAGTGTAGGTGTTTCAGGAGTACAAAGAGATTTCATAGTCAGCAACCTCATCCCAACTTCATCCACCCATGGTCCTCACTTTCTTTCACTAAACCCTCACCAATTTCATCATTTCACAAGAAAACTTCGCCAAGTTTTTTGAGAAAATCCATCCATCTCCCAACTTTGGTTTTGAGTTCTGAAGTGGCCCTAGGTACTCCCTTGCCTCATTCCATCCACCAACCACCTTCCCTAAGCTTTTCATCACCTTCAACATCCATCATTTTTCTCTCGGTTGTGTCCTGTTGGTTTTCAAGGGATCCTGTAGGTTTTCAGGACATTCGATAGGAAGTCATGTAGCATCCTTTAGGAAACCTTGTTTTGAGGCTGAATTGAGGAAAAAACCTCTAGGGAGCTAGCAAAGGGTCCCTACTTGCCTCCCAAGCCTTGTGACCATTCACCATCATCTCCAAGCCACTTGCCACATGACCAAAAGGGATTAGCTTTCACACCCTCACATGAAAAAAAAGACAAAAAGAAAACAGATTTATTTTATTCATTTACATGCACAGCATCAGAAGGTTTGATGGTGTGAATCTTCATGCTTAGGATAGTATGATTGCATACATGTTAACTTAGCATTCTTTTGAAGAAAATCCTCTAAGCAGCTAGTTAGAAAATGGTGTGTTTCAGCATTTGATTTCAGTCTCTTTCCTTGTACTTTCTTTCTTTCTTTCAATAGGTTAAGGTTCCATTTCAAACATTTCATTTTTTGCAATTAGTTTAGGATTTGACTTTAGTACATGCACTCCATTACATCATGACAGCATAGGAAGGACACATGTATGTTGCACATATAGTGTCAATACCTTTTAAGTTTGTACAAACCCTGGGTTGATAATTAAAGTCGGTAGCCTTGGGAGTTGCAGCATTCTTGTTGCAATACCAAGGCTCATCACTTTTTGGCGCTATTGCTGGGGAGGTATCAAAGTATGCATTGTTTTCTTCCCTAGTTGATTCATTTGTTTTTTCTTTTTGAAAAAACAAAAAATAAATTCATTTGGCATATTTCATTTCAAAAATAGGAAAAGTGCATTACATTAGTGTTTCCATTCAAACATAAAAACAAAAAATTCTCTAACACCAACCCACCCCCCATTTGATCACATGGTGTAGTAAGAGCCATATCACCATCCACTTTTGTAGGTAGAAGAAGAAGGAGATGGAAAAGAATGTAGAATAAATGGATGGAGATGATGACAATGAGGAATATCTTCTTGGATTCCCCATTCAAGATCCTAATGTCAGCGTGCATATTTAGAACATCCCTCCATATTTTCTTCCAAAATTTCATGTTCTAAGGTCAGAGGATCCAGAAACCTTTCTCTTTGAATTTGAAATTATTTGTAGATATTATGGCTACTTATTAAAAACTCAAAAACTGAGATTTTCTCTAGAAACATTGAAGGATAGAGCTCTTAAATGGTTCATGAGTTTAGGGACTAATTAAATAAGATCATGGAATGATATGCAGAAGATATTTGTAGAAAAATATAAATATCATGATCTCAAAGAAGAATTCTTTAGAATGAATCAAAGAGAATATGAGAGTCTAGAGGACCTAACAGAGAGGTTCATGTATAATGCTAAGAGGGGAAAACTACATCATTTAGGATCCAAAACACTAAAACCTGTCTTACTTAGAACAATTAGGGATGAATGGATTAATCTCCTTGATCTCTTGAGTAGAGGTGATGTATACCAATTATCATTTGAAGAAATTTGTGAAACATGCAAACACATATCAAGAAGAAAAGAAAGAGTAGGTAAATCAGCATCAAGATCGGTAAGTCAAGATAAACTTGGAAATTTGTTTGATGATTTTACAAGAAAGTTACAAGTTGCATTTGTGATTTCCTTGTTGATATTTGGATCTTTGGTTATTTCGTTGTCATTAGCACGTGATTATCCTGGATTGATAATGGTTTCAACCTTGACTTTCCATTTCTGGACATCTGATGGGAATCTAAATTAGACATAAATTAAGGCTCGTGCCTCTAAATTAAACATAAAGTAAAGCCTATCACCGTGCTTCGGCACATTAAACCTCTCTTTTTGCATTGGATAATGTATTTTAACTTTAATATATTCATTAGGAAGGTTTATGAATAATTGGATATTTGTGCCTAATATTATTTATTTTTGTGGAATATTATGAGAATATTGGGTAGATTATAAAGATTTGGAGGAGGAGATAATTTAGGGACTTGATCCCTACTACAGGAGGATCAATAATAAATAATAAATCAACAAGATATTATGGAATTATGGCACAGATTTTGGAACTCCAATGATTTAAAAAATCTAAGAATGTGTTCCTTGCCATTTAATGAAGATTCCTAGTATTGGGGACCAAATCCACTAATCAAGGGATTTTGGTGGGGAAAGCTTCCTCATTTCATGGGGAATGATTCCTAATCATTTTTTATAAGTACCAAGTCAAATTTTCCTCTAGGGAGAGATTTTCATTAGTGTTCTTGTGGAGAGAACTCATATTTTTGCAGCTCCATTGTATTTTCTTGTAGGGATTGGAATTGTAATGATGAAAATAATGAATATTGGTGTCATATTCAACTTCTAAATCTTGATCTCCTCCATAGGTCTCTGATTTTCCTTGGGCTTGGTCATCCCAAGAGCCTCAGAGTCCTTTTGTATCATTTTCTTTCCTTCTTTTCGCTGCTTATTCACATGCATCTCTAATTTTTATTTCTTTCTATTTCTGTGTTTAGTATTAATGATTTCTTGTTATAGTATTGAGTTAAATGGTTGATGCAGGTTCTTTTGTAGGATCGCAAGCATTATTTCATCCTTGGAAAAGATTTTTAAGTTGATAGTAATCATTGATCTGCTTGGATTAGTCTTCTTATTCCCAAATCTAGATTGTTGGACCTCCTTTTTAGCAAAGAACAGTAAATTTCTACTATTTTTTAGAGCATGCTAACAAGCTTCAATCGATTTGGTTCCAATTGCATTAGATCAAAAAAAAATTCTATTTCATAACAAAAATTACCCCATTGTATTTGCACTTGATTTGATTAGGCTTTTTTTAGATTTACTAGCTCACTAGTTCTCAAATTTCTAGATTTTCGACTAGTAATGATTTTCTATATTTTTAGCATGGGTTAATAGATTTATTTTTGAGTGATTCCACTTGGAATGGGGACCTAAGACATCCTAGTTAACAAAAAAATATGTCCCATCTAATTTGGATTTGATTTTCTAGGTCATTCGATGAATTATACTAAATATGTACATCTTATAGTAAATCATTGTAGCATCCTGTAGGAAAGTCTGTTTTTACCCTAGATTGAGAAAAATCATCATTGAAGCTAGGATTAGGCCTATACTTGACCTCCATGCCATCAAGACCATTTTAACCCTCTTGCTCCACACTTAGGTCAACATTTTACTAGTTTTCAAGGGTAGGATTTGATTTCCATTTCTTCTATCTTCAGTCTTACATTAGATCTCATCAATGTTTTATATCATTCCACAAAGCTTTCCTCATGCATGAAGTAGATAGCTAGCTCATGAAATTTTGTTAACTTTAGATAATTGAAATCTTCTTGTTTGCACTACTTTTCGGTAAATGTCAATGTTTGATGTAGTGCAAGTGTTTCAGGAGTACAAAGAGATTTCATAGCCAGCAACCTCATCCCAACTTCATCCACTCATGGTCCTCACTTTCTTTCACTAAACCCTCACCAATTTCATCATTTCACAAGGAAACTTCTCCAAGTTTTTTGAGTAAATCCATCCATCTCCCATCCTTGGTTTTGAGTTCTGAAGTGGCCCTAAGCACTCCCTTGCTTCATTCCATCCACCAACCACCTTCCCTAAGCTTTTCATCACCTTCAACATCCATCATTTTGCTCCCGATTGTGTCCTGTTGGTTTACAGGGGATCTTATAGTTTTTAGGACATCTTGTAGGAAATCATGTAGGAAACCCTGTTTTGAGGCCGAATTGAGGAAAAAGCCTCTAGGAAGCTAACAAAGGGTCCCTACTTGTCTCCCAAGACATCTGACCATTCACCATCATCTCTAAGCCACTTGCCATATCACCAAAATGGATTAGCTATCACATCCTCACGTGAAAAAAAAGACAAAAAGAAAAACAGATTTATTATATTCATTTACATGCACAACGTCAAAAGGTTTGATGGTTTGAATCTTCATGCTTAGGATAGTAGCATTGCATACATGTTAACTTAGCATTCTTTTGAAGAAAAGCCTCTTAGTAGTTAGTTAGAAAATGGTGTGTTTTAGCATTTGATGTCAGTCTCTTTCCTTGTACTTTCTTTCTTTCTTTCAATAGGTTAAGGTTCCATTTCAAACATTTCATTTTTTGCAATTAGTTTAGGATTTGACTTCAGTACATGTTCTCCATTACATCATGACAGCATAGGAAGGACACATTGTATGTTGCACATATAGTGTCGATACCACTTAAGTTTGTACAAACCCTGGGTTGATAATTAAAGTTGGTAGCCTTAGGAGTTGCAGCATTCTTGTTGCAATACCAAGACTCATCACTTTTTGGCGTTGTTGCTGGGGAGGTATCAAAGTATGCATTGTTTTCTTCCCTAGTTGATTCATTTGTTTTTTCTTTTTGAAAAAACAAAAAATAAATTCATTTGGCATATTTCATTTCAAAAATAGGAAAAGTGCATTACATTAGTGTTTCCATTCAAACATAAAAACAAAAAATTCTCCAACACCAACCCACCCCCCATTTGATCACATGGTGTAGTAAGAGCCATATCACCATCCACTTTTGTAGGTAGAAGAAGAAGGAGATGGAAAAGAATGTAGAATAAATGGATGGAGATGATGACAATGAGGAATATCTTCTTGGATTCCCCATTCAAGATCCTAATGTCAGCGTGCATATGAAGAACATCCCTCCATCTTTTCTTCCAAAATTTCATGTTCTAAGGTCAGAGGATCCAGAAACCTTTCTCTTTGAATTTGAAATTATTTGTAGATATTATGGTTACTTATTAAAAACTCAAAAACTGAGATTTTCTCTAGAAACATTGAAGGATAGAGCTCTTAAATGGTTCATGAGTTTAGGGACTAATTCAATAAGATCATGGAATGATATGCAAAAGATATTTGTAGAAAAATATAAATATCATGATCTCAAAGAAGAATTATTTAGAATGAATCAAAGAGAATATGAGAGTCTAGAGGATCTAACAGAGAGGTTCATGTATAATGCTAAGAGGGGAAAACTACATCATTTAGGATCCAACACACTAAAACCTGTCTTACTTAGAACAATTAGGGATGAATGGATTAATCTCCTTGATCTCTTGAGTAGAGGTGATGTATACCAATTATCATTTGAAGAAATTTGTGAAACATGCAAACACATATCAAGAAGAAAAGAAAGAGTAGGTAAATCAGCATCAAGATCGGTAAGTCAAGATAAACTTGGAAATTTGTTTGATGATTTTACAAGCAAGTTACAAGTTGCATGTGTGATTCCCTTGTTGAGATTTGGATCTTTGGTTATTTCGTTGTCATTAGCATGTGATTATCCTGGATTGATAATGATTTCAACCTTGACTTTCCATTTCTGGACATCTGATGGGAATCTAAATTAGACATAAATTAAGGCTCGTGCCTCTAAATTAAACATAAAATAAAGCCTATCACCATGCTTCAGCACATTAAACCTCTCTTTTTGCATTGGATAATGTATTTTAACTTTAATATATTCATTAGGAAGGTTTATGAATAATTGGATATTTGTGCCTAATATTATTTATTTTTGTGGAATATTATGAGAATATTGGGTAGATTATAAAGATTTGGAGGAGGAGATAATTTAGGGACTTGATCCCTACTACAGGAGGATCAATAATAAATAATAAATCAACAAGATATTATGGAATTATGGCACAGATTTTGGAACTCCAATGATTGAGAAAATCTAAGAATGTGTTCCTTGCCATTTAATGAAGATTCCTAGTATTGGGGACCAAATCCACTAATCAAGGGATTTTGGTGGGGAAAGCTTCCTCATTTCATGGGGAATGATTCCTAATCATTTTTTATAAGTACCAAGTCAAATTTTCCTCTAGGGAGAGATTTTCATTAGTGTTCTTGTGGAGAGAACTCATATTTTTGCAGCTCCATTGTATTTTCTTGTAGGGATTGGAATTGTAATGATGAAAATAATGAATATTGGTGTCATATTCAACTTCTAAATCTTGGTCTCCTCCATAGGTCTCTGGTTTTCCTTGGGCTTGGTCATCCCAAGAGCCTCAGAGCCCTTTTGTATCATTTTCTTTCCTTCTTTTCGCTGCTTATTCACATGCATCTCTAATTTTTATTTCTTTCTATTTCTGTGTTTAGTATTAATGATTTCTTGTTATAGTATTGAGTTAAATGGTTGATGCAAGTTCTTTTGTAGGATCAGAAGCATTATTTCATCCTTGGAAAAGCTTTTTAAGTTCATAGTAATCATTGATCTGCTTGGATTAGTCTTCTTATTCCCAAATCTAGATTGTTGGACCTCCTTTTTAGCAAAGAACAGTAAATTTCTACTATTTTTTAGAGCATGCTAAAAAGCTTCAATCGATTTGGTTCCAATTGCATTAGATCAAAAAAAAATTCTATTTCATAACAAAAATTACCCCATTGTATTTGCACTTGATTTGATTAGGCTTTTTTTAGATTTACTAGCTCACTAGTTCTCAAATTTCTAGATTTTCGACTAGTAATGATTTTCTATATTTTTAGCATGGGTTAATAGATGTATTTTTGAGTGATTCCACTTGGAATGGGGACCTAAGACATCCTAGTTAACAAAAAAATATGTCCCATCTAATTTGGATTTGATTTTCTAGGTCATTCGATGAATTATACTAAATATGTACATCTTATAGTAAATCATTGTAGCATCCTGTAGGAAAGTCTGTTTTTACCCTAGATTGAGAAAAATCATCATTGAAGCTAGGATTAGGCCTATACTTGACCTCCATGCCATCAAGACCATTTTAACCCTCTTGCTCCACACTTAGGTCAACATTTTGCTAGTTTTCAAGGGTAGGATTTGATTTCCATTTCTTCTATCTTCAGTCTTACATTAGATCTCATCAATGTTTTATATCATTCCACAAAGCTTTCCTCATGCATGAAGTAGATAGCTAGCTCATGAAATTTTGTTTACTTTAGATAATTGAAATCTTCTTGTTTGCACTACTTTTCGGTAAATGTCAATGTTTGATGTAGTGCAAGTGTTTCAGGAGTACAGAGAGATTTCATAGTCAGCAACCTCATCCCAACTTCATCCACTCATGGTCCTCACTTTCTTTCACTAAACCCTCACCAATTTCATCATTTCACAAGGAAACTTCTCCAAGTTTTTTGAGTAAATCCATCCATCTCCCATCCTTGGTTTTGAGTTCTGAAGTGGCCCTAAGCACTCCCTTGCTTCATTCCATCCACCAACCACCTTCCCTAAGCTTTTCATCACCTTCAACATCCATCATTTTGCTCCCGATTGTGTCCTGTTGGTTTACAGGGGATCTTATAGTTTTTAGGACATCTTGTAGGAAATCATGTAGGAAACCCTGTTTTGAGGCCGAATTGAGGAAAAAGCCTCTAGGAAGCTAACAAAGGGTCCCTACTTGTCTCCCAAGACTTCTGACCATTCACCATCATCTCTAAGCCACTTGCCATATCACCAAAAGGGATTAGCTATCACACCCTCACGTGAAAAAAAAGACAAAAAGAAAAACATATTTATTATATTCATTTACATGCACAACGTCAAAAGGTTTGATGGTTTGAATCTTCATGCTTAGGATAGTAGCATTGCATACATGTTAACTTAGCATTCTTTTGAAGAAAAGCCTCTTAGCAGTTAGTTAGAAAATGGTGTGTTTTAGCCTTTGATTTCAGTCTCTTTCCTTGTACTTTCTTTCTTTCTTTCAATAGGTTAAGGTTCCATTTCAAACATTTCATTTTTTGCAATTAGTTTAGGATTTGACTTCAGTACATGCACTCCATTACATCATGACAGCATAGGAAGGACACATTGTATGTTGCACATATAGTGTCGATACCTCTTAAGTTTGTACAAACCCTGGGTTGATAATTAAAGTTGGTAGCCTTAGGAGTTGCAACATTCTTGTTGCAATACCAAGGCTCATCACTTTTTGGCGCTGTTGCTGGGGAGGTATCAAAGTATGCATTGTTTTCTTCCCTAGTTGATTCATTTGTTTTTTCTTTTTGAAAAAACAAAAAATAAATTCATTTGGCATATTTCATTTCAAAAATAGGAAAAGTGCATTACATTAGTGTTTCCATTCAAACATAAAAACAAAAAATTCTCCAACACCAACCCACCCCCCATTTGATCACATGGTGTAGTAAGAGCCATATCACCATCCACTTTTGTAGGTAGAAGAAGAAGGAGATGGAAAAGAATGTAGAATAAATGGATGGAGATGATGACAATGAGGAATATCTTCTTGGATTCCCCATTCAAGATCCTAATGTCAGCGTGCATATGAAGAACATCCCTCCATATTTTCTTCCAAAATTTCATGTTCTAAGGTCAGAGGATCCAGAAACCTTTCTCTTTGAATTTGAAATTATTTGTATATATTATGGTTACTTATTAAAAACTCAAAAACTGAGATTTTCTCTATAAACATTGAAGGATAGAGCTCTTAAATGGTTCACGAGTTTAGGGACTAATTCAATAAGATCATGGAATGATATGCAAAAGATATTTGTAGAAAAATATAAATATCATGATCTCAAAGAAGAATTATTTAGAATGAATCAAAGAGAATATGAGAGTCTAGAGGATCTAACAGAGAGGTTCATGTATAATGCTAAGAGGTGAAAACTACATCATTTAGGATCCAACACACTAAAACCTGTCTTACTTAGAACAACTAGGGATGAATGGATTAATCTCCTTGATCTCTTGAGTAGAGGTGATGTATACCAATTATCATTTGAAGAAATTTGTGAAACATGCAAACACATATCAAGAAGAAAAGAAAGAGTAGGTAAATTAGCATCAAGATCGGGAAGTCAAGCTAAACTTTGAAATTTGTTTGATGATTTTAAAACGAAAATTCTTAGCAATCTAACAAAACAAGTAGAAATGTTAAGAATGCAAAATGAAGGAAAAGAAATTGTTGATATATGTGTTGCAGAATCATAGGATGTTAAACATTGTCCATCATTACCAAGGTTGACCGAAGTTTACCAAGAGGACAATGGAGAAAGTAAATCACCAATGCAACTATATTATATAGCTCCAAGATGACCATGGCAGCCTATTCAGCCGCATATGTTGCAAGAGCTTAATTCACAATTTCAAGCTTATGCACATCCACCTCAAAGTAATTGGAACGCACCCTTTCCTTGGAAACATTGGTCATCTCAACCCCAAAACCAATTTTGGAAACAAGGTTGGCAAGGAACTTATGGAAGCCATCCACAATATACTCAATACTTTCCTCAATATACTCCATACCAAACTCCATGTTATCCTTACCATTCACCTCCACCACAACCCCAACCACATCCATCTCAAATATTTGCTCCCACTCAACTACCTGTACCACCATTTCCAAACCGACGCATTGAAGTAGCTCAAACCACTTACAATGTTGAGGAACAAAACTTCCAAAGATCTCCTCCTGAGCTCAATGGTATTCACCATAGCTCAGGAAGAGTATTTCAAAAAAGAGATTCTCTTGATATCATTGAAGGATTACATCCAGAAGAAGAAGATTTGAAAGAGAAGATCAAAGAATCATGGGTTGCACTTGATGAAGAGAAAACATCAAAATCAGATATCGAGAGAGCTCCCTCATGCTTACCATCAAATCCTCCATGTATTCAAGAGAAAAATTAGAAAAAAGAGGAATATTTGAAGGTCATGGTAGAAGAAGACATGAAGAATGATCTAGATAAGCAATCAAACCAAGGGCATGAAAGTTATATTGAGGTTTGGTTCTAGAAAGCACTAAGTTGCAGCATCACTCTCTTATTCAGCTATGCTTGATCCTTTCAAAGTCAAAGCATTTGATCACTCAAATCCAGGTACATGTCAAAGTATACATTTCAAGCATCCACATTATTTTTTCTATCATCTTGATGTGCACATGGCTCCATTGCAAGTATTCTTATACTTGAAAGTGATTTTGTTTTTCAAGTAGGGTAGGGTAGAAGAAAAAAATGATGAAAAAAAGAGAAAAAATATAAATCTCAAGTGAAAGCCTCCTTGGAGGCGCTTGAGATTGTCTCATTGATTGAAAACCTCCATGAGGTATTCAATGGGTTGGGAAAAAAGAAAAAAAAAGGAGAAAAAAAAAAGATCCTAGGTGAAAACCTCCTTTGAGGCAACTAGATAGACCTACTAGTTGAAAACCTCATTGAGGCAGCTAGTAGGCCTAGAAGAAAAAAAGAGGAAAAAATAAAAGAAATCCTTGCTCCATGCATCTCTTTGATGAATGCATGTACTCTCCAACATCTGCAAGCAACAAGAACAAGTTGGTACCAAAAGGAAACTTGGTCAAGCCTAGTCAAAAGAAGTCAAATTTTGACTTTCTCCTTGTTTGCTCAAATGCTCCAAAAAAACCAAGGCCATGCCAATCCATCACCCTCATCTATTTCCACCATCCACCTATCATTCTCAAGCTTCTACCATTCAATTTTCTTGTTGTCCAAAAGAAGTACAGGATGCTCTGTTTTACTATAGGATACAAAAATACATAGAGCAGATTTTTTTTTTTTTCCATAACTTGAAAACCATGCATCCATTTGACAAGATGTTTTAGGGGGAGATGCATATGGATGATGGTAACATGCTCAAGCAATTTCAGCAATTTCTAGTGCACAGTTTTCAAGAAATCAACCTCCATCACCTACATCCATTTTTGAATTTTATCAATATCTGTGCATCCATTTAAAGCATTGTTTCATGAGGAGATGCATATGGATGATGGTAACATGCCCAAGAAATTTCAACAAATTTCCATGCACAGTTTCCAAGAAATAGGCCTCCATCACCATTAACCATTTTTAGTTTTTCTCAATATCTGTGCATCCATTGACCAATTTGTTTTTATGTGGAGGTGCATAATGATGACGGAAACATGTTCAAAAAGTTTCTTGTCAATCCATTCTACTGTTTGGGAGATATGGACAAAATTCTTCGACTACAAAACATTGTCCAATAAACCTACAAGATTCCCTAAAAACCTACAAGATCCCATAGGAGATCCTATAGGATATAGAACAACACCTACAGGATTGGCAGTGAGCAGTTTTAAAAGGGAAAAATAGAGGTTGGCTTCATCGAGCAGTGATAAGGAGGTAGGCTCTATACTTTCCCACATTCAAGTGAAAATAGTATAGAAAAGCCTTCTAATTTATTGAAAAAGATTGCAAGCTACGGGAATTGTATACATAGAATTTTTAAATTTGGTATCAGACATATACAAACCTCTATACATCAGAGAAAAATGACAGGGGGAACCCATCAACACAGTGAGGATTCATCAGCACCCTCCTATACTAGAGATATTCACAAGGCACAATTGGATGGGTTTCTTTGAAAAATGAGGGGATATGATTGTTGAAATATGGAAACAAGAATATTCCAATTTAATTTGTCCTTGAATTAAATTGTGAATTAAAATCGAATTTAGTCTTAACAGTTACTTGGAAATAATTTATTTATTTATTCTAAATTAATTAGTTGGAGATATTCAAGTTAGAAGTCTTTCTGAAGTCATGCAAGAGTTATCCCTTAAATTAAGGAGATAAGATTGAGTTATATTTGAGTTGTAATTAGTTAACTCAATTTACTGAGTTAAGTCTAGTTAAATTAGTTCCAAACTGTTTGAGGAACTAATAATGACTTAACAGTTAGTTGATGCACTAATGCACTCAACTAGTGCTACTCCAGTTAATTGAAGATTCCCTCATCGGAAACTCATGCATGTCTATTCTGAGAAAGACCCAGTTGAGATTACTGTTCAAGGACAATGTACTATCAGGTGTTGTTGTGTGTGGAGCATGATTGTTCAGAGGTATTTGTTTTAGCCGTATGTATACCCCAGGAAGTTTGTACACCCCTCCATGCGGGGGGGTGCGTGCGGGACTTGTCCTCCCCATAGGGGTCCGATCCCCGCCAGCCTGGGGGTCTGGGGGCCAATGGTCCCCTGATGGGGGCTTGGGGGCAGCTCCCCCGAAGCTAAAAATAGATGTAAAATTTCCCTATAAATGTATAGTAATTTCTAGTCAATCTGGGTCGTTCATTAGGCGGATGATCTGACGATAGAACTTATGTTTAGTTTAGGGTTTTTTGCCCTAGAAGGCAACCCCTCTCTTTGTATGAGGGCATTGTATTTGAGGCTATGTAATAGATGTGTATTCTC
>APFE031283552.1:0-11220 GCA_000404065.3 Pinus taeda | reverse complement strand
ACTGAAATGGAATTAAGAGAAAAAATTAAATAAAAGTGTCAAATAATCCATATATTCTAAATGCTAATTGTTTGATGAGTGAAATGTATGAATGGAGTTTTTCACCATGGAATGAAAGGAAAATATGAATAGAATTTAGTACAAGTTATTAAATTAAGACTTGGTGGTCTTGCATTGTAATGATTTAGAGGTTGGTTGGGAGGAGGGTTGTCCCCCATGCATGGTTGTGATTAGCAATTGTGGTTTTGTTGGAACTTGATGGTTCTATGTTCATCCACTTGTAAGTCAAATTCTCTTTGAAAATTTTAAGCATGATCCATAACTTCTCATCTCATATTCGATTATGTTGATTTATTTAATAAAAATTAAAAAGTATACAAATGTGACTTACTTATACATGTTAATATTTAGCAATTTTAACATGTCATATAGTGTTATAACTTTTTCTCTAACCCTAAGGGCTTATGAACCTCTCAATTAACCTCCCAATTAGAATATGGGTTGGAAAATATATTGATCTAGTTATTGATATTAAGTGGCCATTCTAAAATCTATATGATTTTTGATGTCTCATTATCTCAATCCATAGATTTTGAAGCTATTGTAAATTTATTTATTTGTTATTTTTTTAGAAGAAAAAAACATTATTTTTTTATAAAATGAAAAATCAATACATATATCATAATATTGTATCTAGACAAGGGAGGAGACATGTCGAAGTCTCTACATGAACAAGAAACAAAAACAAACAAAACAACATAATCCTCCACTCGGATAGATAAAGTGCAAAAACAAATTACAACATTAAACAATTGCCAACATTAAAATACGTTATTCTTTGGCAGTCGCCAAATACGAAAATTGGAAGTTGCTATTACATAGTTAAATGACTGAATTGGTATAGTTATTAATAATCCTGAGGATGGAGTGCGCAGGTTTAGGGTAGTAGGGTTAGGGTTTCTGTAAAACACCACAGGTCGTTGCGGATTCAGGCATCTCTGTTTACACTGCTTATTTTCATGCCAGTGTCATTAACCTCGCCATCCACGCCCGTCACTGTCCGCTACATATCTGCTGGCCAAGATGGAGGGTCACATGGAGACTAACCTCATGGACTATTCCACAGATCCGTTCGCGGATCAAGTTATTTTCGACAACCCTAACTTCTCTATGTCGGTTTCAGAACCTACACCCCTTACGGATCCCTTCCCATAGGACACCTCGCCCGTGGTCACTCTGCCCGGCTATATATCTACCCCATCTGTCATAGAGCCGTTTCCTGTCGACTCGCCGGGTCTGGAAGCTCCTCCCCTGTCTCCGGGTGCTCTGCACATCCTATCTACCTATACTCCTCATCAGCTATCCTTCGATCCCCACCCACCCCTCTCCACTGTACTCTCAACCCCCCCGGTGGATGCCCCAACGATTGGAACTCAAGCCCTCCCCATGTCTGGGATTCGGCCATCCATTTGTTTCGAAACCCCGGCAGTAAACGTGAAATCTACAAAATCCACCTCTCCTGAGGGGATTCAAAACCCTTTTGTTGATCACCCTTCGGCTCCTCGCACCAAGAAGAGAAAATCTAGGTGTATCAAGGTGACAGCAAAAGATATTACCTTCAGGTTTGGAGAGACATCAGCAATAGGGGAAGCGGCAGTAATGGCACGAACTGTTCTGGTTGGACATGTACGAGGACGTGCATACTCTGCAAATAGGCTGACGCAATGGGTTAAGGAGATATGGGGTGCCCTGCTCAAAGAATTGCTTATTGTTCATGTCCTCCCCCGTGGATGGTTCTCTCTCCACTTCGCAAAAGAAGTATACACGGATCTGGTACTGGAAAAGTACTCGCATATCGAAATGGCACCGGTTCTGCTCAAGAGGTGGAGTCCTCTATTTGACCCAGAGCGCGAATAGATTGGAGCAGCACCCCTGTGGGTTTGATTGTCGGGGTTACCACTTCAATACTGGAGTGAGGATGTACTCATAAGGGTGGAAATGCATTGGGCACATACTTGGACCATGATCGCATGTTTGTAGAGTCAAAGAAGTGTACCCTGGCTCGTGTGCTTCTTCACTTAGATACTAGAGATGGACTGGAAGAAAAGATCACTCTACAGTGGGGAAAATACAACAGATCGCAGATTCTTGATTATGAAGGTGTCCCGTTTCGATGCAATCGGTGCCATTAGGTGGGACACCTGTTCAAAGATTTTCCGCTCAACAAAAAGCTAGAGGACTCACCCAAGGTTACTCCCATCCCATCTATAGGAGTCTCCCCTATTATATCACGCCAACCTTAGGGGTCCTCACCTGCTGCTCAGGCCACTCCACAAGCAACTCTAAAAAAATTAGGGATGAAGGGACTGGGTTCGTCCTCTCCTCCAATGACTAGGGCACGGGTAGCAGCAGAAGTCGCACAAGCCTCGGGTACCTCTCTAACCCTTTCTCCCATTTTTCTTGATAAATCCTCAAATTTGGTTGTATCAAATGCACATTTCACATCTGCACATTGCATCATGTCATCCCCCCCCGATTGTATCTATTGTTCAACCATCTTTTCCCCTCTCTACCTCATCCTCCTCGCAGTCATCCTCCCGAAAGTCCTCCTCTCACCCTTATGCTCTTCGTCCTCGCACCCACAAGGCAGACATATCTGGTAGCCAGATTGGATTGGGTATTGTTTATCTGGGCCCGGGACCTATGATCACTAGAGGCAGGAAGACTGAACTTTCAAAAGAAATCAGGTGAGCTGGGGCAGAGGTCGCATCTGGTCATCAATCCACTCTTGAAGGGGTCCTTAGAGCAATATCAACCCCAAGGAGCGTTCCTCCATGAAATGCTTATCATTTAACTACAGGGGTTTGGCTAGTGCCGCTAAAAAACTAGTGCTCCAGAGAATCTTCGAGGTAGAACAGCCTGACATTATCCTGCTTCAAGAGACTCTAGGTCTGGCCGAGAATTTTTCTCTTGCACTACAAGCTCTGGCCCCGAGATGGAAGTTCTTGGCGATTGATGCTATCGAGCGATCAGGGGGCCTAGCCATTGGCTACAACCCCAGGACTATCAGAGCAGATGCATCTTGGGGAGGTTTCAGGTTCATGGGAATTGATTCTTTTTCTTCGAAGCTCGGTAAATCACTCAGAATTTTGAATATATATGGCCCCTGTCACTAGAGGGAGACATTTTTGAGGCATCTATTAAACCTTTCATTATTGGCCCAAGATCACACCAGTCTGGGTGGGGACCTAAATTTTTCATTAGGGTTCAGTGAATCTTGGGGATCTTCAGCACAGGCGGATGCCATTACTAAGTTCATGAAAAGCATTCTGGAGCAGACAAATTCCATAGATGTCCCCATGCAGAAGCCCCTACCCACATGGAGGAACAAAATGGTGGGCACAGCCGCACTAGCACACAGACTTGACAGATTCTTGTTGAAGAGTCCTCTGCTACAGCATCTTCATCACTATAAGCAATGGGTTGGTTCGGGGGGTGTATCTGATCACTCCCCCATCTACCTGGAAATCCTTGGGCCACACCAGAAACCAAAAGCCCCATTCAAGTTCAACCACACATGGTTACAAGACCAGGGATTCATAAATTTGGTCAAAGATTTTTGGAAGACACACCCCATAGATAGAGAGGCATCTCAGGGAAAAGGTTTCTGTAAAAATCTCACCATGCTGAAGCATCTAGAGATCAATTGGGCAAAGGAAAAGAACAGAAAGGAATCCGCACAGCTCACCCACATTGAAGCTGAGTTATGCTCCCTTCAAGATGATCGAAATCTAGGATTTACCTCGGGCGAGGAAAAATCATGTTTGTTTGAGCTGGAAAACCAAAAAGCAAACATCCTAAGATTAAGGGAAGAATATCATAGGTTGAGAAGCAGAGAAATCTGGCTAAAAGCTGTTGATGAAAACTCAAAGTTCTTTAAAAATTATGCAAAAGGAAGAAAAGTCTCAAACACCATTTGGAATCTCCCTTTCCCAAAGGGAGGCCTTGCAGACTCTTTCAATAATCTCTCCCAGCTCAGCACGTCACATTTCAGGAGCATTATCCCCACCAGGATCAAATCTGGCAGAGATCATCAATGTGGCAAATCATTTCCCCATATACGTAAATGAGGAAGAGAATGAAGAACTTATGGCTCCTGTCACCATGGGGGAATTGGAGAGCACTTTAAAATGGTTTAAGAAAGACAAAAGCCCTGGTCCGGATGGCTGGACTATAGAATTCTATCTAGCCTTTTTTGATCTTCTAGGTCAGGACTTGCTGAGGGTGGTGGAGGAAAGCAGATCATCTGGCTGTTTATATCATGCTATCAACTCAACTTTCATAGCCCTCATCCCCAAGACTGAATCCCCAACCTCATTCGATGACTATCGACCAATTTCTTTGTGCAATTGCCTCTACAAGATCATCTCCAAAATTATTGCAAACCGTCTCAGACCCATCCTTTCCAAGAACATTGCTCCTCAGCAATTCGCGTTTCTGGAAGATAGACAAATCCATGAAGCCATTGGCTCTGCTCAAGAAGCCCTTCACTCCATTTGGTCAAAACATCTCAAATGCATCCTTCTCAAGATTGACCTATCTAAAGCATTTGACAGGGTCAGCTGGCTTTACATCAAAATGCTCCTCATTCATCTGGGTTTCCCTTTACCCCTCATAACTGGATCATGGCTTGTATCACGACCCCCTCTTATAGTGTTCTCATTAATGGATTGGCCTCCCATTTCTTCCACTCTAAAAGGGAGCTCCGACAAGGATGCCCCCTCTCTCCATTATTATTCCTTATTGTTATGGAGGGATTGAGTCGATTAATCATCTTTACAAAAAGAGATGGATCTCTCAGCGGTCTAAAGATCACTAATGAATTTTTTCTCACACATCTTTTATTTGTGGATGATGTCCTCATATTACTAGATGGCAGCATTAGAGACTCCCTATCTTTTTCCCGAATCCTCCAGCTGTTCATGAAGGCCACTGGCATGATTGTAAACAAGAAAAAATCCACGATCACTTTTGTTCATACCTCTGTAAATGAAACACGGAATGCTCATCAGGCCTTCCCATACATTATACACCATATGGACAGGGGTCTAAAATACCTTGGGTTCTGGTTAAAGCCTTCGAATCAAAGAATTGCAGATTGGGTCTGGCTAGTCAACAAATTGGAGAAAAGGCTTAATTGTTGGAGTCACAGATACCTCTCCAGAGCCGGGCATTTAGTACTTATCAAATATGTGCTCGAAGCAACCCCAGTATTCTGGATGCCACTTGCCTGGATCCCCAAACATATTCTTTCTCGACTACAACAAATTTGTAATAAATACCTCTGGGCTGGAAGCTAGGACAAATGCATATTTGCTTGGATTGGATGGCAAAAGATTGCACTCCCAAAGAGGTGGGGGGGCTGGGGCCTAAAGGATCTTCCATTATTTGCAAAAGCATTGGCAGCGAAAATGAGTTGGTCGCTGCTAACCAACCAGAACTTGTGGTCACATCCATCGTATCATAAATACATATGGCCCCTTGATATATTGGAATGGGTAAGGCTCCCTAGCTAGCAAAGAGCAGGTATATCATCTGTTTGGAAGGCTTTGTTGTACTCATTACCCCTGATCAGGGACAACTTAGTTTGGAGAATCAGTGACGGATCCTTGGCTCGCATAGGGATGGACCCCTAGATTGGCAGCAGAGGTAGGCATACCCTATCACAAGAACTAATTCAGTACCTACATTCCTGTGACATAACTGTAATTGCGCAAATCACTGACCATGAGAATACATGGATCTTTCATCAGGCATGGAAGACGGCGCATCAATTGAATCTCTCACACAGATGGCATCAGGAATGGCAGAATTTCAGAGAGGCTCTAATCGAATCTCACATCAGAATTAGAGAAGGCCCGGATGAACTTATTTGGAGCCAAGCTGAGAGTGGAAAATACACTCCTAAGGTAGGTTACATATCTCTAATCATACACAAAAGACCAGATATTATCTCAACATGGTGGCACAGCATTTCGAAGCTCTCAGCATCGCCAAGATCAAAACTATTTTCCTGGTGTATACTGAGGAACAGAGTACCTACACGAGAGCATCTAATGCATAGAGCACAATATGGACCAACATGGTGCGTACTGTGCAAAGAAGCATCGGAATCCACAGAGCACCTCTTCTTGCGATGTAGATCTATACATGATCTGTGGTGATCTCTTTCTAACTTTGTCACATTCTTTGGATATTGGGAGGGAACAGACCTGAAAGAGGCATGGGAAAATTGGGCACAGAGACACAAGGGATCGAAAAGTATAAACCTCTCGATCCTCGTTAATTGGCATACATGGAAAGCACGCAATCGCCTTATCTTTGATAACATGCCCATCCTCTGGCCTATGATTGAGGCTGGGAATACTGCTGCTTATAGGGAACTCCCAGACCCTCCGCCTCCAAAAGATTGCCATCCTCATCCTCCACCATGCATTGACTTAAATACCCCTTGGGCGTTTTTCAATGGAGCTGCAAATCAACAGAGCTGCGGGGGTGGTTTTATCCTTCATATGAATGATCATCATCACTACAAAGTAAAAATGGGCCTGGGCACAGGAACAAATAATTATGCTGAGCTCATTACCTTACGACATTTACTACATTTTTCTCTGAGCCACCATAGCACCAACATTAGAATATTCGGGGATTCAAAAATTGCAATCTATTGGTTCAGTGGCATATCTGACTGTCACATTCACACACTCAGCATCATTTTAAATGAATTATTTGTATTCAAAGAAGCTTTTAACAACATCTCGTGCTCTCACATTTAGAGGGAACATAACAGCAATGCTGACAAATTATCCAAGGAGGCCACGCTGATGAACAGGGGCATATGGGATATAGCAGAGGCGCATGGACAAAATGAATACAGATACTTTCATCGGCCATATATAGATCAGAACTATCAGAATGCACCTGGTCTTTAAAGATTGGATGATATTTTTGTTTTTTGCTTTGTAAACATTGCTCTTTTTTGACAAATATATATGCATATATTGTGAAAAAGACACAGAAATTGCCTAGAAGGCAAAATGTATACAACTTTTTTGACAGTGCCATCACAGTGAAATATAACAGATTGCCCTGCGTGGTATATCTATGTAAATATTCCAAAAGGAATGATTTTCATAGAGACAATAACATATGCGTAAAGCATCTACAATATGTAATTGTTCCAAATATAATGAAAAAATACGGATTTTTCCAGAGGAGAAAAAAAAGTTAAATGACTGAATAAGATCTTAATTATTACTTATCACTATTGTTGACAACTTTAATGAACATGAATTTAATAGTTTTATACATTGTCGTTTTTTTGTTCAGAAAAAACAATATAGATGATTTGGAAGAAAAGATAACAAATACTCCACCAAAAGAAAGACCATCAATAAAACTGTGAATAAAGAAAATTCTCAAATCTTAGCATTTAGATTTTGTTTGAGAAAACAAGGTATTTCAAGACTTACAATGCACATCTTGGGATCTCTAACTATTGGATTTCATTGATTTTATGTACAACGACAATTTTCTATAAGTGTTTGTACAACAACTTATGAATGCCCATGAGAAGGTGGTACCCCAAACCATGTTTTGATAGAGTTACTAGATTAATGAGAATATTCATTTACAAGGGATTATTATGTGATTAACCACTAAGGGCAGTGACTGCAATTTATTGTGCATATTTTATCTCATTAAATAAGATGAGCAAAGAATAGAGTATGAATTTGAACTATGCACTCTTATAAAAAGAAATCAAGAATAACAGGCATATTAACCAACCATAATGAAAATATGAATTCTGCTCTGGAAACCCAAATTAGAAACATAACTTTGAGTGGGGCTTAACTTTACATTTCGACAATCTATAGTATAAGCATATTTTGTTTTTTTATGCATCTTGGTTGTAGCAGAATTGATCCAAGAAGACATAAACTATGTAATAGATTTTTTATTAATGAATGAAAAGTTGAATGATGGTACAAATGCCTTTGTGACGGTTTCCTATATAGGCATTGACGCGTCACGAAGGCGATGGGTCATGTCTTTTTAACCATAAAACCCTTCATAATTAATATAACATATTATTTATTATTGTTTTTATAAATCGTGGCTAGCAAAAATCCCTTTCACAGTTAAATTAATTAAAGGCTAACAACAATAATTTTTCATTTCCCCTTCTTAAGCCTTATTTCTATTTTTTTAAATTTATTTATCATTTCTTTTTTCTTTTTCTTTTGCCTTAATAAACTTTTATATTGCATTGATTTATGTGGTTTGTTGACCTTCATAAATTGCCAACTTTTTTGTATAAGCACAAAGTCTTACATCCATTCATTAGTTCAGATCCACTTCATATCCCACATTTCCATTGAGAGTAATTTTGGATTTCAAAAACTAGGAAAATAATCTGGATGAATTCACCTATTTTCCTCTTTGGAATGTGGCTTATAATGGCTACCCTTGCATCGACCTCTTGTTATCATTGACCTCCTTCATTCTTATAGCTCCTTGACTATCCCTTTTTCATTGGATTGGAGGTGTGGGACACTTAATCATCTTTAATCTTCACTGTCCACACCCTTCTCTTGATGTTATGAGATAAAATCCTTGGGGCTAGTGTTGATAGCTACAACAGAGAAAAAGTAAAAGATCAAAAAAGAAAACTTAATCAATCCAACAATTCACATAGAATTCACAAAGTAGGACATGGGTACTTTCAGTGGGTCCTACGCTTGATATAAATCTTGAAGCATTCAAACCCTCGTTCTTCCTTCGAAGGTGCAAACTTGCAACACAAATACAAACTAGAGAGTAGAATGAATAATTCAAAGTGTACAAAGTGAAAAATTCTTTGTTAATCCATCATTTGTACAATAAAACAACATAAACATAACATATGAACATGTTGGATTGGAAAATGAGTTTATTTATTGAAATTTGTGGTAGTGTGGTAGTTACACTCACCTGATCCTAACTAAAGGCACCAAGTGGAATCTTCATTTGGATCGTCCCTTCTCAAGCCACTGAAGTTCTCCAACAAATCTAGATGAGAGTGAGATAAGGGAACTCAACACAACAACATGGAAGCTAAGGTTTCTTGAAGTAGGGGGTGTGCTTATAAACACTAGAAACAACAAACTTGATCGATGACAATTTTGTCAAAGTTTGGATGTGAAGGCAATTTATGACATTGAGGACCACTGAAGGCATGTATAAATACCACCAAAAATTGGTTTGGGTGGTTATGGAATGGGTTGCACTAGGTGGGTTTATTGTCTAACCCGCAAATCCCACAATGAAAAATCACATTATATACGTGTGTGTGTGTGTGTGTTTCTTTGGGAGTACCCGCGTATATACATGTTTTACATTTGGGTGGCTTGTGTAAAGAATTTGGAAGAATCTTTTTAAGATAAGGTCATGGCTGCATAGGGAAAAGTAGATGTTGCCCTGCCCACCAAGTGTATCTAGTGATAGGTGAGGCAAACGATTTTACAATAGGTTCCCCCTAATGTATGAGGTCAGAAGGGGGTTTGATGGTAGATGCACTTTTTGTATACATGCAAGGACACATTAGGAGAGTTCGAGAGGAACTCACCAAATTGGGGACCATTCAATACTTGCAAAAGGAACTAGAAAAAAAAACTCATATCCAAGTATATTACTGATCCATGATGATGTTTTTACAAAAGTATTGCCAAACATTTTACAACATGCACATTAGGGACTAGTAAGATTTTGCCAGGTATGTGTTTGTGATTTGTGCATTTTTATTTTGTTGTTCTCTAATTTTTGTATAGTTATAGTTTTCATACATATGCAATTAACAATACTTAATAAGTCTAGAAAATCTAAGGAGAACTAAACTTTCAAAATTTCCGATTATAAGGATGATTTTTTCATATTTATTGTGACAAATTGTCTAATAGAATATCCACGAAAATTTACAAACTATTAATACTTTTGAATTCAAAGACCTCCAAAAATATGTTGGGTCACCTACAAACCAATCAAGGTTTTTATTGAATATGATAAAATTATTTTTTAGTATTATATAAAAAGAATAAGATTCCTTCCATTTCAAAGATGAACAACATATCATATTTATTATTTATATTGATCTTATAATTGTTATTAGATTTGATCAAACTATTATTCATGTATATTATTAGCATAAAAATATATTCCCTGAATAAACATCCAAAAGGAAATTTTAATATAACATCAAAACTCTCATCAAATAATACATTTATCACATAAAATTACATTTACATAAAAAAATAAAAAATAAAATTTATTTAGCTAGTTTTCTACAATATTATTTTCAATTTTATATTTACAATAGTGAAATTTTGAGGGCTAAAATGGACCTCAAATAAAAAATGTACAACGAAAATCAAATTTATAAGAACCAATAAAATTCAAAATGTACAAACAAAATCAATTTTATAAAGACCAATATAATTCAAGATGATGATGTACCATGGGGATGATTCACCATTTTTGGAGTAAAAAATTAAAAAGATTAAAAAATAAAAAATAAAAAAACAATTTTTTCAACTCGTATTTTCAACTTATCTCCCTGGAGTTTTACTCAAATTTCAAGTAAAGGCGTTCATTGGATGCATTATTTAATTCCTCATGCAAAGAGTATACATGTTGCATACTTTCGATGAAACCTGCTACATGAAAAATGAGAAATACATGCAAAATGTGATTGCAATAATGTTTTTCTCGTATTTCTTATTTTTCATGTAGCATGGTCCATCGAAACTATGTAACATGGGTATTCTTTGGATGAAGAGCTAAATTTTGCATGCAATGAATGCTCCCACTTGAAATTTGAGCAAAACCATAGGAAGATAAGTCGAAAAAGTAGTCTTTTCTTTTTTCCCTATAAGATTTGATGATGTAATCTAATCTTATTTTATTATTTCCATTATTATTTTATAATAATACTTAGAATGCCCAATTTTGAGCTTCCAATTTTTCATAAAAAAATGTTAATAATGCAAATAAAAATAAAAATTGATGAGCACATGAAATAATATAATATTATATCAACTTTAAAAAGAGGTAAAGTAATTGGAAATAAAAAATCAAAGTGTGAATAAGATGTTTAAACCTTATATTTTTCAAAAATATTTGAAC
>APFE031283546.1:0-14317 GCA_000404065.3 Pinus taeda | reverse complement strand
GGGTAGCCTATGGAAGTCGAAGAGGAGGGGCAGACTTGATGGTTAGATTCCCTAACCAGGAGACAGATTCTATAGTGAGCGATTAGTTTGAAGGTGTAATATGCTAAGAGGCTACATTGGAAGAAGAGCTGTTTTGGGCTAGACGTGGCATGGGAATTAGTCCAAGAAGGTGATAGACCTATGGTGAACTAGCCGAAGTCCTTAATGAATTGTTTAGAGGGCTAAACAAACTTAAAACAGGGGTAGGAGCAATCATCTATGAGAGCGAGTTGCCAGACTTGGTAAAGGGAAGAAGCCACAAAAAATTAGGTGAGTTTTGGTTGGGTTAGTGGGATGCTGTAGGTTTAAGTGGAACCCCTAACCAGTAATCAAAACTTAGTGCATGAACAACAGTACATATGAAGCCTAGATTTGTGCAATAGCTCCTCTATTGTAGAGAAAAGGGCATGTGAAAATTCCTAAGCCAGAATCCGTTCTGCAATAAACTGATGTTACTTCTCCTACTTGTTAATTCATGCAAGTTATTTACTGTGTTCTATGGTAAATATCGAAGCAAATACATCTGCAACCTTCACTTAATTAACACATGCGGAAACAAAATACTGAGCAAGAAAGAAAAATACAACACATAGGACAATTATTTTTGGACAAATAGTCCCCGGTAAAACCCAATGCGGGATAACTGGTGCATCAACTCTGAGGGTTTATTATTATTAAGCAGTAGCAAATTTTGAATACATCACTAAATGCCTGACAAGGTTATTTAGTTATAGAGAGAAATATTGACATAAGCTTTGTGAGTACTACCTCACACAATCACCAAGAAATCCTGGTTGATCCAACCCCAAACTGATTACGCCCCGACTTTTCTAGCTGCCTTTGCGCAGTCTGCATCAGCCCAACGTCAATCTCTTTAGGTCCTGCGTCACTTCTTTGGCTGGTCGATCTACTGCCCAGGAAATTCGATTTCTGCCCAGGAAATTCGATTTCTGCCTCCCAGTCTCGCACCTCGACTCCTAGCTTCTGAAAATTGAATTCCTCTGTTCCTCTGCATATTTTAGACTCCTCTCTCTCCCTCTACGCTACTTCTACATGGCCCTTCTGGCCCTATGTCAGCCTCTGCATCAACGCTTCTGGATCACTCAATGCCTCTCTTTGCTAATGTATCTCCTGTTGAGAATCACTCTCTTTGGAAGTTGCTATCCCTGCCCCTCAATTGCAAGAGATCTCCTCAATAGATATTTCCTCCTGAGAACGTCTCACTTCAGAAAATCGATTTTCTTAATCTCTTTGTGTGTTTTTCGAATGACCCTCAAGCCCCTTCTTATATCTTTCTTTTGGACAACCAATGACCTAGATTAAAACATAATCAAAGGCTCAACTCATTTTGGTTTTATCCATGGCTTTTTCTAGAAGTTTCACCCTTGATTAGATTAATACCTATTAATATTTTAATTTTCCTCAGTTTAAATTTAGGAAACCCATTAAAAATGATAATTATTTTAATAAAATCACTTTTGGGTGGAATTTCCCAAAACACTTTCTGGGTTCTTTGGAATACCCGTGCCCTAACCTCCCTGCAAAATTTGAGGCTTCGAACACATCCGATGCTACCCCGAATCGACAAGGTAGAGTTGGAGAAGTTTGTGGGTAGTCGTGTGTAAGGGTATTTTAGGTGTGAGGATGCCCTAACTAGGTGCAGATGCTATAACGTGGACTTGGTCACGCATGGACTGTTGGAGGGCAACGTGAGAATGGAGCAAGTGTGAACGTGGATTGGGCACTTATGGTCTGCTGGCGGACAACGTGATAGTGTCTAAGTTGGAGCCTGGTGAGCAACACCTTGATGGACAAAGGTAGTTGCGAGAAAGGCAGTTGTTGAGCTCAAGGGTCTGATCAACCAAGAGCAATTTGTGGAACTCGAGACTTGTGTGTGGAGAAGAACTTCTACAACAGATGATGGGTAGTCCTCCTAGTTCGTGTTCATTGTGGGAGATGGACATCTTGCAGTGATAGGTGGCAGCACTTTGTGCCCTATGTTGGTCTTCTTCGGTGCAGTGCAGGAAGACCATAGTGGGTTGAAGTCCCTGAGTAGCTGAGGAGCAACAGTGGGCAGTTGAGAGTTGTTTACAAGTGGAACTTTGAACAACTCGACAAAAGTCTCGATGTGTTGTGGCCTTGATGGACTAAGGCACAACTAGAGAGCAAATTGACAGTCGAGGTTCAATGGCCAGATGGACTTGGAGCATTAATAGAGGTAGGAGCTGCAGATCGTGAGCCGAAGGACCGAGCAGGTACAGGGTACAAACGAGAGGGGCTGAGAGAGCATGCGACAACTAGATGCTCAGAGTATCTTGTTGAGGGTAGATTTGTTGTTGATGAACTGACACCAAGCCCTAGTTTATATCTTGTACCAGTGGATGTATGAGGGCCATTATCCCTGGTACGGGAGCCCTAGACTGTTATATTATATGTTGTTTAATATAACAAAGTTGGGTTGAAAAATGTAAAAAGTTGTCTATATCTTGCACGTGTGATTCACTGCTATTTATATTCTGCTATGCAAAGTAGTATCGTTGAGATTCTTGGTTTTGTAGCGTCAAAGATTTTAAGATTCTATCCTAGACCCAAGATCATGGAAATTCAACACATGGAGCACCACATCTCCCCAATACCCCAAAAGATGGCATAATAGCATCATATACAACTCCACCTTCTAGACTTGCATTGTGATCTATGGTGAAAGATTAATACACATCAGTGTATTGTCTTGTTAGCACTAATTTTTACACCCTTTGAACTGATATGAACTTTAAAAATCAGTCAACATATAGAAAAATGTACCATAAGTGCCACTAGTAAATCTTCCTTTCCGTTTGGGCTAGTGCTTGCCAATCTCAGGAGGATGTCTCTAATTTTTGTACCTGATGTTTTAATCTATAAATCTGCAATAAAACACCAAAAAAAATAGCAAGATAAAAGCTGTTTGACCAACAACTTAGTGGCCAAATGAGTGTGAAAACTCCTTAGGTTCAAATTGTGGAATAGTTCTTCGTAAAACAGCCCTTTATATGGAAAAATAATGCAAGAAGAAAGTGTATCTAAGTGGCTAATTGCCCAAATAAGTAGCTGAAAACTCTTAATAATTTGCACAAGATAACATTGAATCAAACAAACCAGAGTCAGTGGGTCAAAACTGATTTTTTGTTATTTTGTTATTTTGTTTTTAATATTAATTCTTCTTTCTATTTTTATTTGCTCGCGAGAAGCAAAAGGTTGGTAGCACCAAGATGATTGTCATAGAATACAATGACATGTAGACAAAAAGTAATAAGAGCTAGAATAAAGAGGGAAGGATAATGGAGAGAAGAAAGAATGGCTGCTTGCTCTTGCTGAAGGAAATTCAAGTTGGAAGGTTGGATTTTTAGCTGTATATATAATTTTTCCCCTTTGCAATTTGTGTCCAGGAGAAGGAGAGGTTGAATTCTCCATTATTGCCTATTACTGCACATGGTTGAATTAACTGAGCTTTGACTGGGGAGGAAACTGAGTTAAGTGGCCCTTGCTTGAGTTGAACTAACTTTGAGTTGCCATGAGACAAAAATAACTCTAATTTAGGCAATTTGACTTGGCTAATTTTTCTCTACTCCTTTTTTAACAATTCAAATTGGATAAATTTAGGGGTTGAATTAGTTTTCTTTTTTCGTGGCAGGAAAAAAGGGAGGGAATTTATGGGGAAGAATAGGGAAAAATGTGAGAGAAAATGGGAGAGAATTTAGGGGGACAAACTAGAGGAAAGATGGAAAAAAAAAGTAGGATAGAAATTAGGGATTGATGAGGAAAAATAGGAGAGAAATTAGGAAAGGAAAACACACCAGGGAGGGAGAAAAATAGGATAGAGAAAAATAAATTTTCTCAATTGCCATGTCAACTTATCCTCTGCCATGTCACTGATGACTCATCCAATTTCATGCCACTCATCCACTCACAATTGCTGCCATTTTTCCACTCACAATTGCTGCCACATGTCAACCCATAGAGTGCTACCTCATGCTGCTAAAAATTGGCATCCCCCCCAAAAAAATATGAAACATATGCCAAAACTAGATAGGGGGACCTTGCCATAAATAGCACACCAAAAAATAATCACTCTTAAATATAGAAATCTCACAACATGCACACAATATTATACTCAGTAGACTCAGAATCTTATGGGGAACAATAATATGTTGTCAGTTCTCCCATGCAATGACTGCTAAAAATAGAAAGCACTAAGATTCTAATGAAACTACCGCGACAGACTTAGAACTCAGTGGGGAGTATGAATATGTAATTATCGCTTCCATGCGCCAATTGTTAAAAATAGAACTGTCTCAGATTTAGATGAAGACACCACTGGTAGACTCAGAACATTGTGGGGAACTTGAATGTGCAATCAGACCCTAACATGTGATTTCTACTAAAAATAGAAAGTCCTCGCAATCTTATGAAATTATATGTATTACATTCGTTTTTCAGTGAGGAACCCAAATCCACGATCAAAATTGACATCCAAACACTGCTAATGATAGACAGTGCTTGCATGTTGCTTGTAAGTAGCTTATCATACTTGAATCTTGTAAGAATTCCAAATATACCATTATCTCTGACATGTGTGTCCTCCAGATGAAACTTGTTAAAAATGATGAGCGCTATGCATGTCATCCAGAAACATTGGAATCCTGAGTTTGCAAGGAGTCCAAATATGTGATCAATATTGTTGTGTCATCCTTGGAACTCCGTCTCCTACAAATTAGGAAATCTGTTAAAAATTGCAACTCTCTAGTTTGTGCAAAACTATGTCTGAAACATCTATGAATCAATCCTGCAACTAGTCTCCATGGTAACCAACCCCTAACTTGTATCTATATCTATCTCTGAACCTCCAACCTATTGAAATGTGCTGCTTCTTAACCCTCTAAATGTGTAAGGGGCAAATTTAGGGGTTAAAATGTGTACACTTGAAAAATTCTGGGGTGTTAGTGTTGATTAAATAAAATTGCATTATTATTTTTTAATTAAAACTAAAACTGCAATTCTAACGAAGTACTAGGCAATGTGAAACTTAATCTCCTAGGGTTGTTTGTCCCTGATAGGACAATTTCCAAGAAAGGTGAGAAAGCAGGAGTTGACAACAAAATTTAGAGGCCCACTTCTGGGAAGACTTGGCAAAGCAACATGACCAAAAATAGATGTTGGAGGCTTCTAAGATGCTTGTAAAATAGACTATAAGGTGTTGGTGGATTCCATAGTGAACTAGTGTATGGCCAACAACAAGCCAACCCAAGATAAAGAATCAACTAAAAGGACTTTCTCATCTCAACTAAAGGTTTCTAGACACTACAACATATGAAAAACCAAATAGTCTACTTAGATTTGAGTCTTTAAGTTTTTTTCAAGCCAAGATTTGTGACAGGACATATATCCACTTGCCACTAATTGATATATTTTCTCTAGGCCTTGGCCTTCTTGCACTTTGAGTCCCTCCACTTGTTAGTAGGCGATTGAAGTCCCCACTTTAATAGGAGAGAGCTTAGAATAAGCTCTTTCACCCATCCCACAACCAACTTTTCAAGGTTGGAGAGTTTTAAGTGCTCTTTATTTGATACACTGTGGGGTCCAATCTTTGGATTGAGTCAAAGGGGTCTCAAATGCTCTTAATTCCGCTTCTAAAAAATCTTAAGGCTGAAAACCAAGTTCATTCAACTAGAGTCTTGCCTTCATGTCAAAGGTTGGATGATCACCAAATTAATTGTTTGTTGACAAACAAGCCAAACCTAATCCCTTAACCTTTCTGATTTAGAAAAGGCTTGATAGCCTTCTAGGCCTTCCATGTGCTTTGGGCAACAAAGGTTCCTTTAATTTTAACCATAGTTGGGGTGACAACAAGAGTTTATAGGCTCAATCCTAACCATAAAATCTTGTCCAAAGGAATTCCTTGATTGATACAATTACAAAGGAGTAGCTCCTAGGCCTCCATTCCTTCCTAGGCCCAAAATAACCCTTTTAGCACACGAGGCTTGAGCTTGAGTATGGCTTTTGACAATCCCCATTCCATCAATAGTCCCTGACATTGCACCATGATTCCAGTTAACTCTATGAAAACCCTTAATACCATCGATATTTGGCATTTTCCCAAATAAAGCACTACAAAGGTTTTTCAAAATGTTGGTATGTGCCAGTTAAGGGCACTTGACATGAATTCTTTTTGAAAGCATGGTTATGGGAACCCTTTCAATGTGCTTCCAATTGGTGTCTCATAGGTGTGTGCTGCATTTTTTCGCAACCGTAAAGGAGAGGAAGTGTCACTAGAGAGGGGAAGAGGTGGGTCTAATCCAAACTCACTCCCTTATTGGTATTAACAAAAGCACAACAACAATTGCAGCTTGTCTAACTTGCATACATGTTCAACATATTTGTTTGAGTCATGCGAGACATCAAAGAGAGAGGATAATGCAAGCCCTAAAACAACGAAGCATCAACCAATAGGTGCACGAGAGGGAGAGAGAGGTGCTTAACCAAAATAATAATACTCCAAGAGAGAAACAATAGGAGAGATATGTTCCCTTAGGCAAAAGAATCTATCACTAATGAATTGATAAGATCATACAAATGAGGCATGATTTGTGCATTTATACACAAATCATGAAGTGGAGTACCTTCCCTTATGAGGTGCCTATGGGCCCACATGATTGATCAGGTTGGCCATCACTTTCTAGATTATAATAAAATAGTGTTAACTAGGTCAATTTTTAATGATAAATGACCACTAGTAAATATTACCATTAGTTCAACACCCCCTTTAAATTAAGCATGACAACATGAGGAAAAATGATAAAGTACAAAAGTAGTGGGCATACCTGACTCAATAAAATGACAGGCATATCGGTAATAAGTTAGAGTGGGTTTATGATGTTCGAACTTAATACAAATGTTGAATGATTTATGAATACTCAACTATCATCAATATAACACTATTTGATCCTTGAACAAATGACATCATTGAACTACTCATCATGTTAGAATTCCCGTAAACCTAGCACCTAACACATAATTTCGAGCAGATTACATATCTACTAATTAATTGCACAACTAGCTTCAAAATACCCACAAATTGTTTTGGGAAATTCCACCGGGAGACAATTTTATTAAAATAATCAATTATTTTTAATGGATGCCTAAGCCTAAACTTAGGAAATTAAAATAATTAAAGGGTATTAATTAAATTGGGGGTGAAACTTCTAGAAAAAGACGAGGATGAAGCCAAAATGATCTGAGCCATTGATTCGAATCTAATCTGGGCTGTTGATTACTCAACTGGAAGATTATAAGAAAAGGCTTGATGGGCATTTGGAAGACATATCGAGTGAGATATCAAGAGATCAATTTCTCAAGAGAGTAGTGCAGCAGCTGCCGGAAAAGTGATTGAGTTGATTTCTTGCATTGAGGGGCATGGATAGTTTCCGAAGGAAGTTTTCTTGATTCGGAGAGTACAAGGCAAAGAGGGCAGAAAGACGTCCAGAGAGGCTGACACAGGGCCACATAGAGCTATGTTGTGGTAGTGCAGAGTTTTAGAGGGAGTCTGAAATTCTGTTGAGAAACAGTCGAGATCTAGTGCCGGAGTCGGGGTGTGAGATTGGGAGGCCAGAGGGCTGAAGTTCTAGCTAGAAAAGGATCAGGTGGAGGTGCAACACAGTCCCAACAACAGTGACACAGTCATTGCATGGGTGTGACGCAGTAATGCGCAGAGGCTCATCTCAAGTGTAGATCAATATCGGATCTTCTAGTGATAGGGTGAGATCATCTCACTATCTTTTTGCCCAGTTAGGTCTCTATATAGGATTGCCAGTTTGGGCATTCGAAGAATTGTATTCAGAAAACCACTGTTTAATAATACAAACCATCAACTGTTGCACCGGTTTTCCCACATTGGGTTTTTTCAGGGACATTTGCCCAAAAACAACGGTGTCACTTGTGTGCTATTTCTTTCTTGCTCAGTTCTTGTTTCCACGTATTATTTAAGTTGTGAAGGCTGTAGTTGTATTTATTTCGATGTTTACCATATAATACTGTAAATAACTTGATTCAGTAGGAGAAATATAATCAGTTGCTGCAGTAGTGATTCGGGGATTTCAAATTTTCATATGAGGCGTTGCCCCAACAGCTGAAAGTTGGTCTCAGACTTTTTGAATCCTGGTGAGGAAGGGATCTATGGCTTCCCCCTTCTGCATCCTGATGCATCTCAGCTTCTCCTTTAGGAAAATCTTTCACTGCTTAGAAGTACCTTGTTATAGCATGGAGAGATCATCCCACATCTCTTTGGCTGTTCCCTTGGTCGTTGTATGTGAGACTATATGGTCCTGAACTCCATACACGATCACAACCGCTTCCCTCGTGCCATCTCCTTCCTATATTCCTTAAGCTGGTCAACGCCTTGAGGAACTGCCACTACATTATCAATGTAGGATATTAGGCCATATTCATCTAGAAGGAAAGACATCCTAGCCTTCTAGATGACATAGTTGGAAGCTCCATCCAACATATCCTGATCTCTAAGCCTTGCAGTGGTCATCTCTGAAATTTTCGAAAACTCCCTCTTTCCCTGTTCTCAGCTACTACTCTACTATTCGCACTCCCTCTTGTAACGCGTCACTCTACTAACTGCTACTGCCAATTTGCAACTGGAAATTCAAACTTCCGAGACTCGAAGTTCCTTGAGGAAAATTTTCCGTCTGCTATCTGTGCTTTTCTCTTCCATTCAATGCGGATTTTTGCTTCTGCAACCTGCAACAAAACTCTCCGTGGTCAGCCAGGAATCTGCTCAGCGGAAATTTGAGTTGTGGTTGCTCCCTCTGACTACTGGAATTACAATCGTGGGCAAATCGACTTTTCTGCTAACCTGCAACTGAAAATTGAACCCTTGCCTCAGCAACTCGACCTACCAATCAAGGAACTGTGCTGCCTCTGAGAATTTCGGCCTGCTTCTCCCACTTCTTCCCCAAGCAATCCCGTCACATCTTCCTTAAGAAAACTTGGCCTCCCAGACCCTTTGCATCAACCTCTACATTGGTCTGCGTAGACCCTGTGACGTCAAGCCTCCAACCTACCTCTGATGAAGTCGTTTTACCTGTTTCTGCCAAGGAAATCGCCTCTTCGACACTCTGGACCCTCTTCAAATTGAGGATGAATTTCTCTCGAGCAAATCGAACTGCCTTTTTGAAGCAACTGCATAGTCCTCTTCTCTGCCTCACTGGGAATAACTTGGCCCTCTTGCTGCTACCTCTTTGGATCTAGAAAACTTCCTTCGGATCAATGTCCTTGCCCCTCACTATCTCTGTTGCCTCACTGAAGCTTGAACTCTCTAGCAACTAATTGCTGCTACTTTGGAAAATTGAATTCTCCAAGTGACTCTGGTGCTACTTCTCCAAGTGCACATCGACTTCTTATAATCCTCTATTGGGACTCCAATGACTAAGATTAATTCTTAATCAAGGGCTAGGATAATCTTGAAGTCGATCCGTGTGAGTTTCTAGACTATTCTCACCTTGACTTAATTGATTCTGATTAATTAGCCATGTTTCCTAAGTTTAGACATAGGAAATATTTAAAAATCAGCGAATAATCTAATTAAACCATCTCTATGTGGAATTTCCAGAAACGATTTCTGGGTTTTGGAGATCTCATGTATTCTATCATGTCCACCAAATTTTGTGGCTAGAACACATGCGATGCTACAAACACTAACAGGACCAAATTTCAGAGCTTATTGCAGGCCTGAAATTTCAAGAGCGAAATTTCAGGATGTTGACTAGTTTGACCTATGTTGCCTTTAACTTTGGAAACGACTTGGTGGAGGGATGGACATGGAATTTTGGTGGCATCTCTAGTCTTGGTATTGGTCTTGGTCTTGGTCTTGGATATCTCATTTTGGCATGATTCTATAAGAGAAGGATTGCTATTGGGTTTTCCCTCTTGTGGGATTTTTCCTTGGCTTGGAGCAAAATTTTGGTGTCTTTTGTTTCTTTGTTTTCCTGGTTGATTGAACATTTGTATAATTGCTTGATGAAGAAGACATAACACGTAATAAAAGGCTATCTAACATTCACAAGTAATTATCAAGAAGAGGAATCAAGTTTTAATCTACTTTGTACCTGGTTTCTCAACAACCAACTCAACCTTGATTTTTCCACCCCTCTTGTGCACTTTTTACTTCTTCTTGATTTTACCTTGTATTACCACTTATAGCTCAAGGGTTAGAGCTTGCTTTGTACGATGTAGCAATTTTATTATCCCTTTATGTGAGTGAGTTTATTGCTCATCAGGGTTGGGACATGCAAGGGTTCCTTTTTTGATTTATTGGAACATCATGTACTCGAGATTTTTTGATGTAATGGAGTGGCATGTGCTTAGGAACTATGTGATGGCCATACGAAGTAGGTAGAGCTCATACTAGGGTTTTGCTCACATGCTAATGCTTATGTTTCGTCCATTTTTTGCATTTTGATTATCTTTCTTTTTGTTTCATTGTGGCCATGATATTGCTTTCTCCTTTTCTTTTAGTTGCATCAACCACCCAAGGCAAAATTTCAAGGTCCTACTCAAGGTATGTGAACATATGAGTGCCAAATCCCCAAGAACTAATGGCAAGTTGTACCCGAAGAATGGATGTGAGATATAGGGCTTGTAATGTGGCATGGAAGGTGTTAAGTTTGATATAGGTGTGAAAAATCAGAAACCTGATTCCTATTGCAACAACTGGAAATAATTCTCCTATTTGTTAAATTAATTCTTAACAATTTATTTGTTGTTTGCTACAACAAATACTGAATAAATAATGCTGCAACCTACACAAATAAACTGCGGAAGAAATAAACGTTGGAAGAAATACTAGCACACGCACATAAAATGACACAGTCATTATTGGACCAATGTCCTTGGAAAAACCCAACTCGGGAAAACTGATGCAGTAGCTGGGGGGTTTTATTATTATGCAACAGTGAAATAATTTGAGTACAATTGGATGCCAAAATTGGCAATCCTACAGAGAAAAATTGGGAGAGGAATTTTTGTCACCCCACAAGCAATTTCCCAGCAACACTTTCCTTCAGAAATTCGACTTTCTAAGGCACTTCGTCAGCCTCTGTGTTGCTATGCATAGCTGGCTGGACGACTTGCCTTCTGTTGGATTCTGATGAAGTCGTTCCACCTTCTGCAGAAAGACGCTTCTCCGACACTCTGGGACTCCTTCTCGGCTGGAACTGAAAACGTCAGTCTCTCCCAACTAATCAACTTTGCTTCTAGAGGCTACTGTTCAGCTCTACGTCAATGTCATTGTGGCTCTCTTGTCTCTCTGCAAATGCACTCATCGGATCTGGAATCCTTCCTCCAGCTTCACTGTCCCTGCCCCTCTTTCACTGCTTCGATCTCATGGGCTCTCTCTCCAGCAACTGACTGCTGCTACTTTGGAAATCGATCTGCTGATGAAATTGAACCTCTCAAGTGATTTCTCCAAGCCCCATCGACTTCTTCTTATAATCCTTTGTTGAGATGTCAATGGCCAAGATTAGATCTTAATCGATGGCTAGGATTAACTTGAAGTCGATCAGTGTGAGTTTCTATATCATTCACGCCTTGACTTAATTAATACTGATTAATTAGTCATGTTCCCTAAGTTTAGACTTAGGCAATGTTTAAAATTGACTAATAATCTAATTCAGTGATGATAATATCGCCGATATTTCGGCGATATCGGCAAATATCGCGCTATTTTAGGCTAGCTGATATATCGGCAGGGAAAAATCGCGATATTTTGTTGTTTACAAAATCGCGCGCGAAATTCAAAAAATCGGCGAAAAATCGGCAAATATCGCGATATTTTGGAAATTATCGCCGGGAGGTTGTTATATATATGCGATTTCGTTTGTAAAATTTTCGTTTTTCATTTCATTGTTTACCTGTTTCGCTGCCGACTCCCGAGGGTTTCATTTCAGTGTTTACCTGCGCACGACTTTGCTGGTGCCCACGCCGTGACGCCACGACTCTCCAGTCCACGCCACGACTCTCTCCGGTGTCGGTGGATTCGCACTGCACAGCTCCCACGGCCCACGGGTTCAAAGTTCAAACGAGTTCGAAATAATCTCACTGCACAGGTGAGTCGGTGACAGCTCCCACAGGTTCTATATAACTGAAATTATATTATTTGCCCAGTTTCACTGGATTCTATTCAGCACCTCTCGAAATTTTTTACTCGTTTTAAACTAAAACCATGGGGCTTTCAACTGCTCGAACCTATATTCGTTTTGTTGAATTTGCACTATTTTGGGGGAAATACCAGATTCTAATATTTGTTGGTTTGAATCTTTATGGTAAAATGTCATTATGTATATTGTATATAATCTTATTTAACTACGGTGGAGTGAATGCATTTAGAGACGGTGATGTATTTGTCCAGCTTTTGTTGTATTTCGATGTCTATAGCTTTGTGAATACTATCTTCTGATTACGTTATTTGCAAATAGTTTGGCAGGAAATATTTGCAACCACCTATATTTTCTGAAAACTCCTATAATGTTTTGTGGTCCCTGGTGGCCATATTTGTTACAGCGAATCAGCCATAGAATAGTTGCTTATCACTGGAAGGAACAACGGTGCCACGAAGTCTCTGATTGTTCTACTTCAGTTCTAACTTATAACAAATAACCTGATGTATGTAACTAAATTGTAAATAGGGGAAGCAAGGTGACAAGTTGAATACACTGAATACGGGTTCTATATAACTGAATACGGGTTCTATATAAATTAAATTAAAAAGAACATCGTTTCTTCATGCTTTTAGCTCAGGCTTGTGCCATTTGTCTTTTATTATCTCATTTTTTTGTTTCGGACAATTTGTCACACTAGAACTGTAGGTGTTTTGGCTTAAGCTACTGCATATTTTTTCCTCTTGATATCTCAGGTAATTTCGCTTAAGCCAGCCCATATTTTTCGCTCTTTGCATCTAGTTCGTCAGTGATTTTGCTTGAGTCGGCCCCCCAACAGCACCCCAATTTTCTTTAGATCATGTTCACTCACCTTCCTTATTTCAATATGCTAAAAAAAATTCTCTAACTGCTGATACTTCACATGTTAACTACCACCTTCTTTTTTTCAATATGCTAAAAAAAAATCTCTAACTGCTGATACTTCACACATTAACTACAATTTAAATTAATTTTCCTTTCACATTAAAAAAACATGATGCCTGTACGCTAGATTAACTCAGAAAATTGATTCAACCTGGTTTCTTAGGAACTTTGGGTCCATCCCTTTTCTTGATGTGTGTCTATGCTTTTTTGGCTTCTTAATTCCATTCTTGTGATTCTTGTAAGATTGGTTGTGAGCTGTGTGATTCTTTGACTTTGCCATCTTCTGTGCCTAGCAGCAATTCGTTTGCAGACTCCTTGCAACTAGTTCCTCTTCCGAACGAGAATGCCTGGGTTTTGGAGTTATAATAGATTAAGTTTTTATTTACAATAGGCCTAAAAGGCTAAAATTAAATGATAAATGTCTATAAATCAGTTTAGCATCCTTTCTTTAGTTAAGGAACAATTTGATATCAGTGATTCAGTAGAAGGCTTATGGTTTGCAATTGCATTGTAATTAAATTACTAATTGACTTATGCATTCTTTGTTATTAACTTATTTGAATTTTGTAATTTAGTATTACAGTTAATTATTATTTATTAAGTTACTAATTCCAATTTTTTTTTGGTGCTATAGGTTTCCTTTTGAGTTAGGCCACTACAAATTTACAAAATACAAATATGCCGAAAGCCTTGGACCCATTTTGGGAGTATGGGACCCCTGATGGTGGGAGTCAGGCAAATCTATCATGCAAATTGTGTGGGGCTACGATGACAGGCGGGGTTACGCGATTGAAATACCATCTCGCTAAACTGCCTGGACATGATGTTGGGCTTTGTACAGTTTCTAGTGCGGAGCTTGTACGAAAAGCTCTTGAGGCAATTGAAGAAAAGGACAGAGAGAAGGAAGAGGCGGAAAGAAACAATGCTGAACGTGCAGGTAGATCTTTCGGGATATCTTCTCCTGATTTTGGTGTTGAGGATATTGGATTTGGGCCTAGTGGGTGGGGCTCCACAACTGGCACACCATCACATGGTACTCCTAGTGTAAGTGCAAGGTCATCATTTTTTGTTCCACGAACAGGACCTGGAGCACAACCTGGCATAAAATCGCTTGTTAAAAAGGAGAAGCAAGAAGCAGATAGAGTCATGGGGAG
>APFE031283545.1:126452-138733 GCA_000404065.3 Pinus taeda | reverse complement strand
TTTATAAAACTATTATAAAAATAAATAAGAAATCATATATATAAATGTCAGCTTCTTTATAAAAATTAGGGATCTAGGTTTATTTATACCCAGGTCGGAAGACTCTTCTCTCAGTAAGCTTTCATTCATATTCTATCTAATTTAGTCCTGATGATGGGCCCCCTTTGGGGTTTGAAACGTCGAGAGAATGAACACGAAACTGTGGACAATACGGACCATGCCACTGCAAAAAGCTACCACAGAAGCTTAAAATCTAACGTACTTGATTCTGATCTGTAGTCCTTTGTTCCATCATCCTATTCTTTTGTGCCATTACTCTATTACCTTTGAATTGACTTGTTACAATGTGAGTTGCCCTTTTCAATTTTGAACTAACCTGTGTGTGGGTTGCCATCAAGGACTTAAAAGCTGTCTCCTTAAACTAGAGGTTTGAACATTGTTCTCACTTTGGAGCCTCTTTCTCATCCTCTATCACTATTGGTGCAGCTCATGATACTTTCAAGATGCCATGTTCTCCTTGAAATTAACATCTCTGCTCATAGCTATGCGTTGTAAATATTGAGAGGGGGGTAGCATTTCATAAATATAACAAATTTAAGCATCAAAACAATTAACCAATAATTTCACATCAAATGAACACAAGATATATATGAAAAATATATTTATATTACAAGGGAAGCTACAACTTCTAGATTTATGAGCTAGAACCGGAAGGGCTACAACCCCAAGATATACCGACTCCCACAGGAAGGAGGCGACAACCTCTTGAAGGAAACTACAACCTCCTCCCCTCACACCACCCTTCCACCCTATAGAATAAAAGATAAAATAGTCTTCTTGGGCTCCTTTACAAGCACCAAAGGTCTGCTACAATTATCAAGGTATGCTTAAAGAAGGGATTAGCTACAAGTTTAGGGTCTGCTCCAAAATTTCTACTACAAATTACATATTAAGGTTTGTTTCAGAATGTTTAAGGTCTTGCATAAATATGTTGTCAAGGTCTGCTTCAGAAACACAAACTTTAACCCTGTCCCAGGATAGACTTCTATTTTTATTCAAGTTTGGATTTGGCTTATAAATCAATCTTGAATCAACTTTCAAAGAGGTTAGGTCTTGTCTAATAATAGCTTTGAAGCTTGCTTCAGTTATTCCCTAAGAAGGACCAAAACTAGCAAGTTTAAGCCTCAGGACATCTACTTTAGAGGGCCGAGCAAAAAAGAGCATAAAATTTCCCTAGAATAGGTTCGAAAGAAGCTTCAGAATGAGGCTTTATATACCTCTAAAATAGACCTCATATTCTGCCTCTAAAGTGCCTCGGAACAATGTGAATAGGGCTTATGAGCAAGCATCTAACTATGCTGAAATAGGGCCTTACACAAACCCGAATCAGGGCCTTAGGCATACCCAAATTAGGACATTTGGAAGACACTTCAGGGGGTCGAAATTTTGCCTTTGAGACAATCGCAAGCGAGGCCTTAGGAGGGTCGAATTACACTAAAAAATTGTGTACTAATAGGACCTCAGGAGGGCTGAAATAGGCTTAGAAAATTTCTCTTTGATTGGCTATCAACAAGCCCCAAACAACCTTCAAAATCAATTCCCTATCCTAGCAAAAACACCATCCAAATGATTAAACAATAAAGAGAAAAGGAACCTTTAAATTTTGGCTTCTTTCTTTAGATCTTTGATGCAACACAAGCCTCAAATAATCTTCAATGAATTCCTTGACCAAAGGATGCTTCAATTCTTTTTATTTGAGCTCTGCGATTGGGTAATATATAGTGTTTTGGAGGAGCCCTTAACTAGGGCCGGCTTGAGAAGATATGAGTACTTTCATATTTGAAAAGCCATGTCTAATTGAGAGCCAATCTAATGAAGATGAACCGATCTGATTAGAGGAGGCTTTAGGACACTTAAAAAAATCAACCTTTTTCCTTTCTTATAATCTCCTTTCAAGGCAGATTTGGACCCATGAATTTAAGCCTCTTAAATTATAAATTTTGACCTTCCTTTTAGGGAAACAATGAATTTTAGGGTCATAACCCTCTATGGAAAATGTGCTAGCACTAAACTCATATTGGGGGTATCAGACTTTAAAAAAATAAGATCTCTCCAACCAAGAGGACTCACAAAATGTGCCACCTATGTAATGAAATGGCATGACTGGTGCTATCAATCTAGGAGGTTCTCACAATAATTTTTCCAGCACTATCTTCCTTTGTGTCGATATGAATATCTTTTAAACTTTTGAGGCCTTGTTGTATCCAAAAAAATCCCCTTCTCTCCCGAGGGCTCCAATTTTTCCCTTTTCTCCACATGCATATGGACGCATATTGGACACACAATGATCCTCAAGTGTCCTATATTTTGCTTCATTCTTGTGAATGCTTCCTCTAGAGTCTTTCCCCCCAATATCCTCTAAAGACTCCTGTTTTGCACATAAACCACTTTGTTACATGCTTTTGCCCAAAGGAACATAGTTAGATCTTTGTCATATATCATAGCCTTAGCAAAATCAATGATGGATTGATTCTTTCTGTCCACAACCCCATTCTAATATGTTGTACGATACTTTCATTTCCCTCTTGATTTATGCCTCCTTGTAGAAATCCTTGAAACCATTGGAGGTGTACTCACCCCCATTATCTAACCTAACTTATTCTTTATTTGGTTCTCCACCCATGACTTGAACCCCTAAAACCGACTAAGACCTCCTCCTTGGTCTTCATGAAACAAATCCACATCTTCCTAGATTAGTCATCAATGAATGTCACATAATATAATCTTCTTTGGCTAAATGCCACCAAAATTATTTGACACACATCTAAATGTATAAGATCCAATATCCTCTTGGACCCACTCTCATTGCGTGGAAAGAAACCTTGGCATTCTTTCCAAGTGCACACCTTTTGAATATGCTGTGTTGCTCAATTTGAAGTCTGGGAGACTACTGACAATCTTTGTTATGATTAGCAATGCCATGTAGTGCAAGTGTCCCAACTTACCGTGCCATAACTCCCATAGGTTTCCACTATTATGTACTCAGTCTTGAATATCACCTCATATCGCCGGTCCTACATTTCTTAGACTTAGAGAAAGTTATTCTTTAGTCTTAGTACATGCATGTCCTTAAGCTTCAACCTTCCTCTTTACTTGAATTGGAACAAGATAGTCCCCTCTCTCTTCATTGCATACTTCACATCATCATCAAGCTCCACATGAACCCTTGAGCCTTTCTTCGTAAGACCATTAAAAAAATCTCATGATTTTGGTATATGGAGTGATGCACCACTACCAAGCACTCCTGGTGATCCTGTTGGTAGATAGATAAGGGACCAATAAAAAGTCCTTATCAAATTTTATTGTAGACTCATCAAGGTGTACCTCTACTTGTGACTTCCCCTTCCCCTTCTTCTTTAGACACTACGATGCATAGTGACCATTCTTGTGGAAAATGAAACATTTGAGGTTTCTTTAGTGTTTCTTTTCATGGCCAAGAGGTTTCCCCCCTCATTGTTACCCTTGGAACCCCTTTACCCTTCTTGGCGATGCTGACCAGGGTTCAGTTCTCCTGTCCATATCCTTGCATGTTGGCCTTAGATTCCTCTTGAGCCTCTTCTTGGATGCAATCATCCCATGGCCTCTCCCATTTGGAAATTTTCTCTTGAGTGTAGGATTTGTTGACAAATGCTTCCCATGGCTTGGTGAACCCATTTAGTGCCACATTGATGAGTTTTTTCTCAACCAATTTCTTCCCAGTGGTTGCGAGTTGATTCTGTATTCGGGTGATCTTCATGAAATAGTTGATAAGATTATTATCCCTTGACATTTGGATGGATTTGAGATAGTTTCTCAAGATCATCTTCAGATTCATGTTATCAATTCATAATAGGTCCATTAGAACCTTAAATATATCTCTAGTTGAATGCTTCTCTTCCAAATGTAGGATCAAATGATCCTTTATGGTATCGTGATCACTCTCTAGGCTCCAATGTCTTCATGCGTTTCCTTCAATTTTGCATCTATTGGCACAAGAATGATCTCCCTTATAATTTCCCATGGGTCATGATCCTTTAAAAGCAAGGTTACCATAGATCAATTTGAGGACAAGTTTGCACCTCTAGGGATTTGATCCCTCTCAATGCATGATGGATCCAAAGTTAGATGTGTTGGAAAATACTTAGAAGGGGGGCGACGGGGGGCGGGTGGGTGGGGTTAGGGGTGAATCAATATTCCTTAGCAATTAGCACTTTTAATTCTTTTCCGAGCATTAGTTAATCTTTAATTATTATTAATGTTTATGCAGTAATAACAGTAAACAAATGAACATAGTAGGCACAAAAAATTTAGGTGGAAAACCCCTTCCGGGTCAAAAACCACAAAATGCTTTTCTAATAAATTATTTAATCTTTAGCCCCAACCAAAATGAAAGAAAAAACTTCCTAGAATTCTAGAAAAACATTCTTCTCTAGCTCCCATTGGAAGGACGCCCTAATGCCCTGGTTTTTGTGGTAATCATCTTAATGGATGCCCCAACACTCTAGACCAACCTACCACCATGAAGTGTTCACAGGCTCCAACCTATAGGCGACTTTATGCACCTGCCTAACACCTCCTTGCCACCCTATAATGACTGAATTGAGACAATAGTGTGGATTCCTGTACTAGGGACAATGATCCACAATACAATATGATTTACAATGATTTTGACCGAACACCCAATCACACTATGACCTGCAACCTAACCATGAAATCATCCCAACAGAGACTCTTATACCTCCCAAAAATGCCTTTTTGACTCTAGGTAGATTGATTATTTTACAGTAATGACTCTTCGAATGATGACACTTTTACAAATGAATCTTTTACAACTTTACAATGATGACTCTTGGCCTTGACACTTCTTCACAATATACAAATGGTTATCGTGTCTTTAAAGAATATCCCGCTACAATGCTTCCTTTGATTTGATACTTCACCTTTTGAATGATCGCTTGATTCTTTCCGTGAATCTTCTTTACCTGCATGCAAATTTGCCCAGCGAAACCCAATCTCAAAAGGAAAAAACAAAACACCCTTCAACTTACCTATGTCTGCAAAACACATATAAGTGCATACTAATTAATAAATACAAACTAAAATTACAATGTGTACCTGGAATGTTCTTGTCACTTTTGTTGTTGACTTGTTGCAGCAGTAGACAAAGACTCCCTCTCTTGATATAGGCCTGGACTCTATGCAAGACTATATTCAAAACTGACCTAAAGATATATACAATAGAAACTGATGACAAACGCTAGACTTGTGATGAACCAAGTTCTAAGTACAAGAAATACCATTCTATCAACTATGACAAGACAAGTAACTTGAACTCACATCATCATACAGATTTAGCAAACTTGGTGTAGCATCAAATGTGTAGTATCAAGAATAGGACATCTGAAATGTGGTATCAAAACTAACTGTGACATATAGAGACATAAAGATATAAATGAGACTCTGTATATATTTACATTGTCCTGCATATATATATGTCAGAGATGATAATCAAAATTCAAATGTAAACACTAGTGATACATACCTTGCTATAGGAGACTTACCCTTGAATATTGATGTGTGGTCCTTACTGCAGTGATCCTTGAATGCATGTTTTTTCTTTACTTCTAGGAGCTCGATATTGAATCTATTGTATCTATGTAATTTTGGATCTCCAAAGTTTGAAATTACGTCCTATGGTAGCCCTCTAAGTCCTCTTTGCAACCCCACAAGTCTGATCAAGATTGGATTCTTCAAGAAAGAGTTATTCCCAATCTCCCACAATGACCTGATTATAGCCTGGTTCAATAGAGCGAACTTGTACAAATTTCCATGTGCCACTGTTGCGACCTTCAGCACTGAAAATGTTGCTCAACAAACTACAGTCTGTCCTCTTTCTATTACTATTTATGAAATTTGAATCCAATTCTCGGAGAGGAAGTTATGATGATTTTACGAATGTCACATGTTTTACATTGAATTCAAGAGCATGCAAAACCCTACCTTCCTCGTATCATATCTCCGAAAATATAACGAACCAAGATCTAAAATTTGGTCACGAGGTTCACCATGATTTCAGGTCAAATGGATTTTAATTTTAGCTTTTGAAGCTTCACCGAAAAAACTTTATAGCGAAAATGCCATGATGACCTGTTTTAAGCCACAAAATCCCTACTAGAGGAGGATATGAGGGTCATTATTTATATGAATGTCTTGAGTTGAGAGGGTCCTCAACAGTGAACATTGGAGGGATTTTAGGTGTAAAAAAATATTATTAATTATTTACTATTTAATGACCACAACCAATTATGAGTGCCATGCCACAACCCCATAGGGATTTAGCCCACCAACTGGGGTTACTAAATTCAAACACAAATAACTCTGATACCATGAAGAATTGAGAGGTGTACCATATATCAACGAAATTATCTTGACGAGTAGAATCCATAGAGAAGATATTTGATGCAAAATAATATGATTTTTCAAGTCAAAATTCCCTTGCAAGATCGGGGTAGCCCCTGGTGCTGCTTGGGTTGACATCAATGACAACTACTAATCAACAATCTACCCATTTGGAATTGATGGCAACACAATTACTCCCCCTGCGATCATGAAACCTCTTCCTACTGCCTTCTCTCCCCCTTTGTCATCGATGGCAAAGGGTAACTCCCCCTGACAAACAGCCATCCCGTGGACCTGTACACACCTCCACTCCCCCTTTCTACTCAAGTAGATAAGAGACAGAGTCTAATAAAACTTGGGAGAATCCCAAGCTTTTGGCAAAGATCCTCAAATGCTTCATGAGGTAATGGTTTGGTAAATATGTCAACAATTTGTTCCTTTGTGCTAACATATTCAAGCTTGATATTTTTTTTTTTTTTTTTTTTTTTTTTAGTTTTTTATTTTATTTTATTTTTTTTTTTTTTTCAGCGACCTTCTCTCTAATGAAATGATATTTAATCAGAATGTGCTTTATTTTTTGAATGCATCACAGGATTCTTGGAGATACTTATGGCATTGGTGTTAATAGACTTGTCAAACTTGACTTGAAGATCTTGCAAAGTTTGCTTCATCCAAAGAACTTGTGTACAACAAGCTATTGCCGCGATATATTATGCTTTTGTTGTGGATGGTGAGATTGAAGACTTTTTTTTACTTAACAATGAAACAAGATAACGACCTAGATAGAATGCTGCTCCACTGGTACTCTTATGATCATCAACACTTCCTGCACAATCTACATCTGTATAATCTTGGATAACTATATCATTTCCTTTGGGATACCATAAACCATATTCTTTTGTGCCCTTAAAGATATCAAAGAATTCTTTTGATGGAAATAATATGAGATTCTTTTGGTGTTGCTTGGAATTGTGTTACTTGTCCAACTACCTTCATCACATTTGACAAGGAGACTTTCACATATAGGAGACTACCAATCATGGATCTATACAACATTTGGTCCACATTCATTGATGAATCTTCTTGTAACCTGTTACCATGGGGGTTAAGATAGACTTGCGATTTTCCATCTTGAATTTATTGAGCATTTCCTTGATGTACTTGATTTGATATATGAATATTCCTTTATCTTACTGAGATATCTCGATAATCATTAAATTGTTTTGATCCACTTTCACATAGAGATTGCTTGTCAGCGCTTCCTTTCTTGAATCTATAATACTTCAACTATTCTTCTCCCCCTGAACATGGAATGAAACTACCATCTTGTTCAAACTACCTGTTTGTCAATCGTAGACTTATGTCATATACTATTGCATAGACTCTTCATCTTCAAATTTCTAGGAATCGATAAGACAAATTGTTCAGAATAGTGTGTCATTTGATGAACCATCTTGACTCGAGTCATTAACCGAAGAAACTGTTGATTCCTCACAATCTGTTACGAATCATGAAAGCATAATTGTTGGGACCTTATTGCCTTCTTGCTTTTATTTCTCATCTTGTACTTGTTCATCCTATACTTGTTTTCCTTTCCAAATCTTCTTATTATCATCATCAATATTTTCATTCATGGTTGATTCCATATTGTACCTGTAGTTACGAGATATGTGTCCATAGTTATGACATTTGTAACATTCGATGTTATTCATAGAATATTTCGTTTGGTGTTTATCTCGTAATCCTGCAAATTTTCTTCTAGGGTTTTGCCAATAATAGTTGTACGTGTTTGGAACTTCACAATCCCTAGCCATATGTCCAAAAATTTTACATTTGTAACATTCAACATTATCTCTCAAATGATCAAATTTGTTGATATTATGTTGAGTTCTGGAATATCCATTTCTGAAGGATCTCCTAGAATTATATTTATTGCAAACATACATGCGACATTCTGAAGCTCTATGTCCAAACCTTCCACATGAATAACAATGACCATAAAATATAGGTTGGTACCTAGGAGGAAATCTTCTTCGAGGAATTATCTTCCAAGGTTTTTCCCGCGAGTCTTGATCTCTTGATTTAGATGGGGGATCTACCCTTTTTGCATATCCATCTTCTTTAGTTGTCATAGAAGGACTTGACTCCTTTTTGAATTTTTCTTTGTAACCAAGACCAGTCTTGTCGTTGCATGATCATTGGTTGTTGATGAGTTCATACAAAGACTTTGAGTTGCTAGCATAGTTTTGAAGATTTTTTCCATTTTTTTAATTCCTTTCGTAAAGAAACGATTTCAACTCCAAGTGCTTCTCTTCCCTTGTTTATTTCCTTTAATTCTTTCTTGAGCGATTCTTCAATTCGTTTGTATTCTTCAAAATTGATTTTAAGATTTAGGACATGTTCCCTTTCTGCCTTCAATTCATCTTCAAGAGTGTTGACGTGCTTCTTCTCAGCCTTGAGCTCTTTGATAACCCTGATCACTTCGTTTTGAAATTCAACCTCAGTCATTTCTTCTTCTTTGTTTCCTTCTTCATTAGGTGCCTCTTTCTTATTGTGCTTGGCCATAAACAATACTCTTCCATTGAATTATTCTTCATTATCATTGTATTCTTCGGATGAGGAGCTATCTTCTTTGGAGAAGAAACTTTTCTTAAACCATTTCTTCTTTCCTTGTTTGTGAACTTCCTAGGACTTTTATTTCCTTTCGTAACAACCTCATTTTTGTGAGGACATTTGGCTGCAAAATGCCCAACCTCACCACAATCAAAACATATTAATGGAAGTTTACCTTTAAATATTCCTATACCTATTCTCATTTTCCGCGAGAAATATGAAAACTCTCTATCTGAGAATTCTTCTTCATCTACTTCCTTTTCCTCATCCTTACATTTGCAAGTTTTTTCTTTCGGAGTCTACTTGTCCTTACTATTCTTCTTGGATGTGGAAAATGCCATTTCTAAGTGAGATGTGCCATCCTCTTCTTCAATCCTCATTTCATATGCCATAAGAATTCTGTGCAATTCATCTATGTTGAGATTTGTCATATTCGATCTATCTTCCAAGACAGATACCTTAGGGTTAAATCTTGCTGGCAAGGTTATGAGGATCTTTCAGACAACAATTTTCGTTTCAACAGGTTCTCCCAAACCTTCCAATGTATTTTTTTTTTTATCAACACACTAAATGTATGCAACAATATCTTCATCTTCCCTCATTTTGAGTTGCTCAAATTTTTCCCAGAAAATTTGAAGTTTTGCTTCTTTCACCTTTGAGTCACTTGCATATATATTTTCAAGCTTGCCCCATACCTCTTTAGCAGTTTTTCAACTCAATACCTTAAGATAAACAGATTCAATAAGCCCACTGATAATAAGATCTATAGCCTTTGCATCATATACCATATTTTTCTCACCTTGTTCATCTTGGGCCGTTGTGAAAACTTTGTCAACGATTTCTCATACTTCATATCCTTGTGCCAACAAATGAACCTACATTCTTCCACTCCAAAGTGCATAGTTATTTCCATTGAACAAAGGAACTCTATTCTTCATATACTCCACGATCTCGTTCCAGTTATTAGACTGCTATTGAAGGAACCAAGCTCTAATATCAATTGTTGGAAAATACTGAGAGGGGGAGGGAGGGGTGAATAAGTATTCCTTAGAAATTAGCACTTTTAATTCTTTTCAGAGAATTAGTTAATCTTCAGTTATTATTAATGTTTATGCAGTAATAAAAATAAATAAAAGAACACAATAGGCACTAAAATTTTAGGTGGAAAACCCCCTCCGGGTCAATAACCACCGAACGCTTTTCTAATAAATTCTTTAATATTGAACCCCAATTGAAATGAAAGCAACAACTTCCTAGAATCATAAAAAATAATTCTTCTCTAGCTCCCATTGGAAGAATGCCCCAACACCCTGGTTTCTTCAATAATCAACTGAATGGATGCCCCAACACCCTAGACCAACCTACCACCCTGAAGTGTTCATAGGCTCGAAACTGTAGGTGACTTCATGCACCTGCCTAGCACCTCCCTACCACCCTATAATGACTAAAATGAGGCAAGAGTGTGGATTCTAGTAATAGGGACAATGATTCACGATACAATATGATTTACAATGATTTTAACCGAACACCCAATCACACTATGACCTGCAACCCAACCATGACATCATCCCAACAGAGACTCCTATACCTCCCAAAAATGCCTTTTCCACTATAGGTAGATTGATTATTTTACAATAATAACTCTTCCAATGATGACACTTTTACAACTTCACAATGATGACTCTTGGCCTTGACACTTTTTCACAATATACGGATGGCTATTGTGTCTTTAAAGGATTTCCCGCTGCAATGATTCCTTTGATTTGATACTTCACCTCTTGAATGATCACTTGCTGTTGTACTTGAATCTTCTTATACTTGCATTCAAACTCTCCCAGCGAAACCCAATCTCAAAAGGAAAAAAAAAAAACCCTTCAATTTACCTCTGCCTGCAAAACACATGTAAGTGCATAATAATCAATAAATACAAATTAAAATTACAATGTGTACTTGAAATGTTCTTGTCATTTTTGTTGTTGACTTGTTGCAACAGTAGACAAAGACTCCCTCTCTTGATATAGGCATGGAGTCTATGCAAGACTATATCCAAACTTGATCTAAAGATATATACAATAGAAAATGATGACAAACCCTAGACTTGTGATGAACCAAGTTATAAGTACAACAATAGAGACCATTCTATCAACTATGACAAGACAAGTAACATGAACTCACAACATCATATAGATTTCGCAGACTTGGTGTAGCATCAAATGTGTAGTATCAAGAATAGGACATCTGAAATGTGGTATCGAAACTAACTGTGACATATAGAGACATAGAGATATAACTGAGATTCTGTATATATTTACGTTGTTCTGCAAAAGCATATGTCAGAGATGATACTCAAAATTCAAATGTAAACATTAAAATCAATGCAAATTGTCAATCATTTTTTTGTGTTTACACTGAAATCAATGCACATTGTTAATCAGTCACTTTAAGTTAATGTGCTATCATACATTGAGTTACATCAAATCAGAAACCATCATATACATTGAAATCAATGCATCTAATGCATGCAATGAAATAATATTAGAAGAAATCTACACTGAAATCAATGAATTTAATGCAAGCAATCAAATAAGATTAGAAATCAACATCTACACTAAAATCAATACATCTAGTGCGAGCAATCAAATAAGATTAAAAATTAGCATCTACACTGAAATCAATGCATATAGTGCAAGCAATGAAATACAATTAGAAATCAACATCTACACTAAAATCAATGCATCTAGTGCTAGCAATCAAATAGGATTAGAAATCACCATCTACACTAAAATCAATGAACACACAGTTACCGATCAAACGAGAAAATTACCGATTACCCCTTTTTTTGAGGTAGCAAAAAAAACCCCTGATTTTGAAAAGTGATTATTCATAATAACCCTTTTTTTGGAGCATATTTTTGGCACTTTTAAATTTTGTTATGTAATTTGTTTTTTAAATGTTACTAACTTTCATGTTGATTTTGAAAAGTGTTGATGCGGAATCAACCCATTTTTTAAAATACTTATGTTTAACACTTTAATTTTTTTTTAGGTATCAAGTATGAACATTTGTTTTAAAATATTAGTGATTTTCAAGCTAATTTTGAAAAGTGTTGATGCAACATCAACCATTTTTATTTAGAAGGCTGATTTTTTACACTTTAAATTTTCTAATGTATTAAGTGTGGATAATTTTTTTAAATGTTGGTGATTTTCATGTTGGTAATAAAACACAAA
>APFE031283545.1:105509-126432 GCA_000404065.3 Pinus taeda | reverse complement strand
TTTTTTTATGTTTTAATATATATTTTTATTTACTTGTTATTATTTTTTGTTGTGAATTTGTTGTTTTAGTTTTTTGTTTTTCAATGTTTTCATATTCTCAATAGATTTGAATGGATGTATATGTCAAAATAAAAAATATGTAGAAGTAATAAGTCTAGGAGAACAATTTTTTGTTCATTGTGTACTTCGTTAGCAATCGATAGGATTCTGGAAATAACATTTTTTTTGCATAATCTTTAATATGTTTATTAGTTTCGATTTATTAAATTCAAAAGAAATATAATTTTATTATTATTATTATTATTATTTATTATTATGAAAATAAAATTTAAAATATATAATTTCTCAATAAGAAAATATGGTTCTTAAAAACAAATTGCAAATTTTAAAATCTTAAAATTATTTAAAAATAAAATATTTACACAAATTTCAAAAAAACAAATGTTTCAATGGAGAGAGTATCAAAAACTCCAAAATCACACATAAATTTATTTGTTTTGTAAAGTTGTTCATTCATCATAAATTAAGTGTTTCTTATCGAGTGAGTTCAATACATTATATAAAAAAACATTATATTTAATAAATTGTTATTAATATGATAAACTTGGAAGAAAAAAAATTAACAGGTAATAATATTTTAAAATAATATTAACGCCATGGCTGAAAATTGTTGGAATTTTAAGGCTTTTCATAGAGGTGATATTTATCTTCAATGTCATCATAGGAATTTTAAGGCTTTTCAAAGAAATGATATTTTATCTTTAATACCATGCCTAAAAATTGTTATAATTTTAAGGAGATGTGATATTTTATCTTTAATGCTATGCCTATAGTAGGAATTTTAAGGTTTTTGAGGGTCATGATATTTTATCTTTAACGTCATTATTAAAAATTGTTGACAATTTGCCCCAGAGGTTATTCTAACATCAACTCTTTTCATTTTTAGGGTGTTTTTTGCACACAAAAAATGACTTTCACTTCCATTTTTAAAAAACGTTGAAAAAATAGTCTGAACAAAGAAAAAAAAAAAGCTATTCTGGCATCAAGAATTTTCGTTTTTTAGTTGTTTTTTCATGTTTTTTGGGTTTTTTGGTTAGAGTTCTCATTTTGAGGTAATAGTTCTCATTTGATTGGTAAGTTTGTTTGCATCTAGTGCAAGCAAGCGATGCTAATCAGGGTTGAGTTCTCCTCTCCATTTCCTTGTCTGTTGGCCATAGATTCCTCTTGAGCCTCTTACTCGATGCAATCATCCCAAAGCCTCTCCCATTTGGAAAGTTTCTCATGGGTGCAGGATTTGTTGACAAATGATTCCCATGGCTTGGTGAACCCATTTAGTGCCACATTGATGAGTTTTGTCTCAACCACTTTCTTCCCAGTGGTTGCAAATTGATTATGTATTTGGATGATCTTCATGAAATAGTTGATAAGATTATTAGACCTTGACATTTGGATGGATCTAATCTAGTTTCTCAAGATCATCTTCCTATACATGTTATCACTCCATAATAGTTCCATTAGAACCTTAAATATATCTATGGTTGAATGGTTCTCTTGCTAAATGCATGATCAAATGATCCTTTATGGTATCTGTGATCACTCTCTAGGCTCCAATGTCTTCCTGATTTGCCTTCAGTGTTGCATCTATCAACACAAGAACGATCTTCCTTATAATTTCCCATGAGTCGTGATCCTTTAAAGGCAAGGTTACCATATACATGATAAAAATATGTTCTTAGTCTTATTCATTCAAATTCCCACAAGATTTAAAGATACTACTAGCTTATAGATCTACTAAGATCTCTTTTACAGATATGATTGATCTACAACAAATCTCGATGGATCTGTCGTTGTGGAAACTTTAATATTCCCATAAAAATTAATCTCTGTCAAACCCTTTATTGGTACGACCCCTCTCTTTTCCTTTGAAAAATGACCTTCACGAATGCAAAACCGAAAAATTAGTCTATCTTAGAGTGCAAATTCTGGTACCATGTTAAATTTTACTAAACCTGGCCAATAGGAATTTCATTAACTAGAAATCACTTGTAAATTTATTAACTGTAGATTTATTGAATAAAAGCATTGTTGAGATTATTAACAGGTTAATACAATATAAAATATTTGAAGAAAAATTGACAAATCTCATACAAATGCACACATAAAATTATTCCCTTCAAATTTGTTGTCCATTAACATTAATTTTATAGCATACTAGGGATTTTCTTCTTGTGAAACTTAATGCCCATTGAGGAAAATTACAAACAACAAAATTTGAAACTTTTCCACTTGATAAAAACTTTCAAAACCTATCCTTCAATCTTGTTATGGATCCTTTTCCCTTGTTCCCCCTTGTTTTCTTCCTTTGGAATATGTACATTTGGATGAGTGTCCTTCTCCACCATCATTGAGATCCTCACTATCTTAGTGTTGTGCTCACTTTGATGTGTCTTTTCCCTTATCCTAGCCTTCCTTTTACAAGTTTGAGTCATTGACGAGCCCATAACCTTAATCTCCAAAATGATTGAGAGTTGAAATTAGATTTCAATTTCACTTTTGGATCAATAGTTGATATATCTAATTCTTTAATGCAAATAACCTTTGCCTTACATTAGATTAACTCATTTTTCATATAAATATAATTACTTTAATAATTCTTTAATTAAAATAATTCATAAGATTAAAGGACCTTTGGATGACTTCCACATCTCTAAAAACTTAGACCTATACAGAACTACTTATTTGATGTTACTTTCATCAACAAATATGCATTGACAAACATGTAAAAATGACACTTTGAAGATACTCCAAATGCTTTAATGAGAACATAAATGAAGATTATAATACAAGAGAGTAGAATACATGAAGATTATGGTGCATTGAAATAGTTGTTTCACGAAATATGGTTAGATGAATATTTCCGTTTTTTGCAAAGGAAAAATTACCTTTCAAAATGGTATTTTAGACAATATGTTGGTAAAATGATCCAATATAAATCCATATTCACTTTGAATCTATTCAACATTGAGAGAGATAAAAAGAAAAATTTAAGAGAAAATCTCTTCATGCTAAAGAGATAGACAATGTCACACTTGAATATCATACATGTCATCCACATTGGATTGTTGAATGCTTCTATCATAAAATAAAAAGCCAACATAAGATGAACTTGATACACTATTTTTAATACAATGTTCTAATGATCCAATCATATCATCCATTGGTGTTAGATGGTGCTAGAGAAAGGAAACCCTTATAAGCCAAGATGAGTATATGTTTTAAATTACTGGATTTATATTAACTATCATAGAACCTTTCTAACCCCAAGTCTTTTAGGTGTAAGAGGGCTTGGCAAAGGAACAAGTGAAGAATTATATAGGAACTGGAAATTGTTTGAGTTATGGATTCAGGTGAATCGTCAAGTGACGTCACAAAGGTTATTGGGGGGAGGGGGGGGCGGGAATTATTTAGGATTAATAAAGTTTCTAACTTTTAGATGAAAAGGACTATTAGAATTAGTACATATGCCAATTAATGGATTATTCTATTCGACAAATTCTCTCCCTTAAGTTTAAAATTCTTCCAAGATGTCAAACAATGTATACCATTTGTTGGCACTATTTTGTTGATAGTAGAAACTTCAACAACATCAAGAATTATCTCGATTGATGGAACCATTTTCATATGGCATGTCATCAATAGGGAAGCCAAAGGCCACATGTTCAAATTTGATCAAGTCCCTTGGGGTTATTAACTTTTATTATGTCTAGTGGTTGAGCCACCCTTAAGGTTATTAACTACTATCTTAAACTTGTTTAATTGCTTACTGAGAATTATATTGACTCCATAAGTAACAAATCCAAAATGGGTTTGGGTGCTTATGGACCCAAAATGAGGCATCCTATAGCCTCTTTATAACCTTAGCCATAATATCATTATGGTGGAGCCCTTACTATTATTAGTATGGAGTTGCCTTGGTTATTCTTATTAGTTGTAACATCTCTTATTATATGGAAATGTGGGAATTACTAATCAACACATGAAATTTCTCTATTATTGAGTAAGGTGCATTTCCCCTACCAAATTGAGTTGATTGGTTTGAGAGTGAATGCGATCTAGTTTTTGATTGAGACTTCAAGGAAGATTGTATACTTCTCATTCAAACTCCTAATCAAAATGTAAGTTGCTGACATTTACAACCTAGTATTAGTAACCATCAAATATATTATCGTTGAAGTTTTCCTTAAAAATGAAAATATAGTAAATTATTAAATAAAAGGATACCAAGTTTGAAGATTTTGATGGGTATGAAATATATGGTAGGCTTTTGATTGAGTTTCACATCTTACTATCATGAATATTTTTGGATAAACAATATTTCATTCTCCATAGATGGACCCATAAAATGTGAAATAAAACCATTTAGTGTAGTTGTTAATTAATGAAGTGGAAGCCTCCAAATTTGCTAACTAAGAATTTATTTAGATGAAATGGAGGTACTCACATTCTTTCTCTCAACTAAAATCTATGAGAGGCACAACAAATTTGAATATTATAAGAGGATTTTAGTGACATCTCAATGGAAATCACATAATGGGAACTTGGAGAACCATGGGTTAACCATGAGTAGAAAGAGAACATGCACACATTTAAAACCATGGAAAAAAATTTAATTTTATAGTTGAAATGTTGTGCACCCTCTTAAAAGCTAGAGGAGCTTATGAAATGGAAGCAAATTAAAGTGGGGATCTACAAATTCTTCAAAATTCCTTACAAATAAGGCAAAAACCTAAACATCGATTATGGGTATTTGGTATGTACTTGTGTAAATATCTAGAATGAAATAAGACAAAGTAACATAAGGAATTAGGTTGTGTTCAAATCTAATCTTCAGATGCCAAGCATGACTTGTCAAGGAAAGAGGGAGATCTATATATTCAAGTGAATGACTGTGAAAATTTCCTCAAGATATATACTATACAAGATAACAAAAAAATGATGTATGGGAAGAGAATGAACTTGTTGTAGCTACTACAACTACCCTCCAAAATTCTCCCCATCCTTTGATTTTGGAGCCTTCCCTCCTGTCCATGGGAGCTTATCATTCACTATCGTCAAGTATTCACGCTATGATCAAGACTTATATTTTCATGTTGTGCTTGTGATGAGTTGATCTTGGTTTGATATATTTCAGACACAAGCTATCTCTTGACTTGACCTTGCAACTTCCCTCTAGAAACTGTGTAATCTTGAAAGGCATTCTAGCCTTGAGGATCTAAATTGTGCAATCCAGACAGGCAGTTCCATCCTTGAGATAAAAAACTGCCAATTTTGGGAGTCAGCCTAACCTTGAGCTAAGAAACTTCGTAAATCTTCTCTTGGGCTCATAAACTGCGGAATTCATTGAGTCAAGGAGTTTACCAGTGGTTGGAAATTGCATAATCCTTCTTGGCAGTTTGAATGGTTGGTTTCCTGAAAAAAAACAAAAATAAAAAGGAAATACCTAGAAAATAGGGAGTGGATAATTAGTTTCTCAAAGGATGACACAAGTTTTTATATTTAGACATTCATCCAAGTGTCGATTTTTCCTTATTTTAGGCATGCGTATCATAAACCCTAATCAACCTAGATATATTTAATGGACACCTCAAGAGCTCATTTTTACATTCAATCTTGGGCTCTATACTTTCCGAGGAGGTCAAGGGACCTTTGGTGGAGTTTACGACGCTTTTCTAGGTGAGTTTTTCTTTTGTCATCTTTTGTCACTTTTTCTGTCGTTTTTTTTCATTTCGCTTTTATGAGTCATGTTTCACTTGTTTCTTTTCATGGTTGCTAGAATTTTAACTTATATTATCCTGTGCAAGTGTTTGTTTAATCTGTTGTTCAAAATTTACAAGTGTTGTGTCAGTTTTCTTGTTTTTACCCATCAATGGTCATCGTTTCGCGACTCCCTATGCATGTTTTTTTTTTGCTTTGCATGTTGATATTCTACACTTGATCTTCATTGATTTATCTTTCCTTAGTAATATCTACACTTTATCTTGCACCATCACTCGAATCTGCCACTTTCCCACCCTCTTTTTGGACATATCTGCTCTTCACTTTACCAGCAGTTGCCTTGCTCAGATGGCATTGCACAAGTCCAAGGCTCAAGCCTCAAGCTTTGCCTCTAGGATTGCGTAATGCATAGTACCTGGCTAGCCCAACTATGCATTTCACAGTTCCAAGGCTCAAGCTACAGCCTTGGCCACTGAGCTCTCCCTCATTCCGCCCAGGCTGAGACTGTGAATTGCACAGTGTCAAGCCTCAAGCCAGTCCCCTGGCTGCTAGGAATACGCAATGCACAGTTCTTGGAGCCAACCTCTCCTCTCATCTCAGTATTTGTGCAATTATTCCCTTCAATCTTATGGTTGTTGCCTTGATTTTTTTATGTGAGTATTTTTGCTAAAGCTAATTCACGTTTACCATGAGTGATTTTCCTCCTCCAGGTATTGCAGTTGTTGAGCACTTCTCTTCATTAGCTATTTTCATCATGGAAACAAAGAAATTTTCTTCAAAGGGAACCACTGAAAGCAGCACCGGGGAGGCAGTTGAGAGTACTCCAATGAACTTGCCATTTTTCTCAGATATTCAACTTCTCATATAAAAGGAGTCATATATCACATGGCACAAAGTAAATGAGGCCTTCTTAGAAAGAAACTTAAAAGTAGATCTTGAGGACTTTCAGTTGTATATCAATGTCCAAAAGTCAGGGTTACATAAAGTTGCACGGAGATATTCGACTTTCCCATGTGTAGACATTGTCAGTTGGATAATTTTCCCACATAGATCCCAGGACTATGACTCTCAATAGTGCTAATGGAAAAAAGGCTTGCCCCCTTTTTGGCATCAGATTACCATCTCATTTACCATTTGTTGGAGCCAGTATCACTCATGGACTCTTACTTCTATGCTGCCACCATCTACTTGAGCACAAAGGAGGTTTTCAAAGGCTGGGTGAAAAATCCAATAAATTTCTATCAGAAATCCACTGACACCTAGAAGACAAAGTATCTTAGGAAATCTTATTGATACATGATAGTTTTATGTTGCGGAATCTATGGTCAAAAGAGTATTGAGACCTTTCCCAAAGGGTGGGAATTCTTTCTAAACCAAGTTGTGAACAAACGAAAACTATTCAAGTGGTCAGACTTGTTGGATCAGTAGTTGAAGATCCATGTAGCTAATGCCCATAATCCTCTCAAGGGAAAGAAATCCATATTTTACATGTTTTCCTAACTACTAGATGAAATTTATGCTCACAATTCATTCACTGGCATGAATTGGACCTGAACACCAAGAGATTTTGTTGTGCACATCTACTGCAAGTTGTTTTCAGAGCATAGACAAAAAGGAGTAATGGAAAGATTGACTGATTACTTCCTCATTCCATTATACAATTCAATATTTGAGGAAGAGCCACCTTGCATGTCATGTGGGGCAATAGAAGTAGCACCAGAGATAACAGATTGGTTTGCCTCACCGGATGGGACTTTCCTTAGAATGTTTGGTGGACATAAGTATCTTTATCTTCTATTGGGATATGCCACCGATAAATTAGTGATGAAAGAAGTTGCATACCTTCTTTCCATAGGGTTATCAGTAGTTCTACATAAGAAGAAGAAATCACCTTGTCTCACTCTGCCTATGCAAATCAATTTGTACAAAATCAAGAATCTGAAAGTTGCAGATATTGAAGGAAAGGAGATAGAAAAAAATGCATTCAATTGTTTGGACTTCAATACATACAATTTGAGGAATGTTTGTGAAGACCATTGTGTAAGGATTCATTTTCAATGGCCAAGCAAGAACTTTCAAAGACCCGAGGAGGAAGCATAGAAAAATTGTTATAATGCCTCCAAGTCTCACGAACCAGTCAGTTTCGCTAGAACATCACATGTTACTTCACATAAATAAGTCACTCCAGAGGAAGTACCAGTGGAAAGGCACAATCCAATGCGCGAAAAGGGAAAGAGGAAATCTATGCACAATCTGGTGTGTAGAATTCCATAATTATTTTGTTTTGACACCCTTTTTTCCTCCATTTTTCCCTTTTTCATCATCACTATCAACTCAATAAAGGAATTAAATCATAGATTTTGATAAGGTAACAACTCTTACATGTCTTATTTTTCATATTTGTTAAATGTTCCTCATTGTTATGTTAAATATTGCATTAGCTACAGAATTAACATGATTCTGCAACTATTTTATAAATCTGCAGCTACCTCCATGGTTTGCAGGGTTCTAGTGCGCTAATAAAGCAACTAAGCACATGGGTAGTTGAGGATTGATCCCCTCATGGATCTCCTCCTATTCACTTGATCCAATTCACTAAAGGAATCACATAGTGGCGCAGTCAAAGACACTGGTCAAACACATAGTAGCAAAAGTCCGAGTGCATCATGTTTTCTAGATTTTCTTTCCAAATAGTAAATCGACAAAATAACAATTTTCTTATCTAGTTTCATATTTGAATTAGGATTGAATAACATACCTGTAGGTGTAGAAGTCTCAAACCGTTGAGCTTGAATTTTATATAAGTATGTATCCTCTGTAAACGATATCGAGGAGGAAGTATTAGTTAATTGATGAAGAATTGTGAAACAGACCTTTGTTCGTATTAATTTGAAGTTACCTTTCTATGATTTGATGTGTATGTGAGTGTGAATTACACCTATTAGATGTAGAGGGCCCCTGCAGACAGTCAAGGTTTTTAGTTTATTTTCATTTCATTTCTTTATGATTGTTTTCATTTAATTTCTTTCTCTTATCATTGCATTCTAGTTTAGTTCCTTCACTATTTTCATTATTTTGTATAACTCATTTATCTCGCTTACCATTTCATATTTCATTTATGCTTACAGTCATTTAATAGTTTAGTCCTTCAACATTTTTCGCTTCATTACAGTTAGTATTTTCATGATTTTTAGAATTATAATTTATATCACTCTGCAGTTTGTAATTCGAGATTCCTTTCATGCTCTTTAAAATTGGAATTGTATATATATTTTGTAGACAAGATTTTGTTTGAATTCCAATATTTATTTTCATAGCAACAAAGTGTTTATATAGATTCATAAATTTAGGATGAATAACTTAAGACATTTCATAATGATACTCAATTAGATATGATTTGGTATATTAATGTAACAATAGCTTAAATCCCATTTATTCTAATAGTAGCTTAACTTCCATGTATTAATTTGTAGAAATCTAACTCTAATAAAAATCTAGATAACAATGAAAATCTCAAAACAAACACAACCATTATCTTACTAAACAAAAGAATAGGATTCTAGCATATATAGTGCACTTGCACTTCATAAGTTTACCGAATCCGGTCGATAATTTATGCTTGTAATTTAAGAACATTAAATTGACCAAACATTTTGATGTTGTTGTCGAGGAAGTGTAAATAGAAGCCTTAAAAAAATCAAATAAAAACATGACATGCATAGGGAAAGAGACTCTAGAGATAGGTTTATAGGTCGAGGAAGAAGTTCAATTCCTACATCATCACTCACTCCACAATGACCTTGTAGTGCCACACCACCCACACAAACTTGAATTCCATCCATAGCAGGCCAATATAGACTTCCTTAAGTGTTAAGATCCGAAATCCAATTTAAAGGTTCACCTACTTCATCAACAAGGTTGTGATAGAAGTAGAACCTACATCTCCAACGACTGGAATAATTTTTATATCTTCAACTGGAGAACAAGTTCTAGCTCAAGAGTTGGAAGTTCCCTCTGAATAAGAAGAGGAAGAAACTTACTTCAAAGCATTGATAGAAGAACCAGAAGAAAAACTAGATAATCCTGTTGTAGAACTAGATATCTCTTCTGAGGAATCCATCATGAATGAAGAAGGAGAAGGAGAAGTACACAATATAAATGGTGAACAACATAGGATTGGAGGAGGAGGTGGAAGAGGAGGTGGTAGAGGTAGAGGAAGAGGTGATACATAATCATTTGGGTTTCCTATCCTTGATGAAGATACAAAATTAACAATGAAAACATCTTGCCTTGTATTCTCCCCAATTTTTCATGGAATAAGAAGTGAAGACCCAGAGACATTTCTCTTTGAATTTGAAATATTATGTAGATCATATGATTATATGCATGATGCTCAAAAACTAAAATTGTTCCCTGCCACCTTAAAGGATGCAACATTAAAGTGGTTTATGAGTTTAGAAACAAATTCTATAAGGACATGGTCACAAATGAAAGATGAATTCTTAGAGAAATATAAGGATTATTGTATGCCTCATAGCATCAAATATGTAGTATTAAAAATGTTACAAAAATAAGATAAGAATCTTGAAGACTTTGTCGAAATATTTGTTTATAATATCAAAAGGGGAAAATCAATAATCTGGATGAGGAAACTTTGAAAGCTCTCTTACTTAAATTGATTGAAGATGAGTGGATTGATCTTCTAAATCTAATGGGAAAAGGAGATATTTCTTAGTTACCATTTGAAAATATTTGTGATCTACATGTAGATATTTCAAGAGGTAAAGCAAGAAAAGGAGAAAGTTCAAGGGACCTTCTTTTATTAAGAGTAAATAAATCTGCAGCCAGGACGGTAATTAGGGCAAAAATAGTTTGCTTGATAACTTTAAAACATATATTTTAGGGAGCCCTCAATGAACAAATTGACACCCTTAAAATATAAAGCAAGTAGAAAGTCCAAAATGTTGCATTATACATCTTTTGTCCTAGGTGTAGAAAGAAGCATGCTCTGAGAGAATGTTCTTTAGATTTAAAAAGAATAGAAGCCTATGTTATATGTGTGTAAAATCATGATACAAAAGAATTTTCCTCTATACCAGGTCTTAAGGCTGTGTTTAGTGAAGAAGGAATGCCAAATAAGGTAGACACCCTTTACTTTATTACCAAAAGACCATAGTAAAATCCTCAAATAAATCAAATCAAGGTTTTAATCCTCAACAATTTGAACAATCTTCACAAATAATTGGAATCCACCTATGCCATGGAAGCCTTGGGCTCAACCACCACAATCTTGGAACCAAGGATGGAAAAATCCTTATGGAATATATTTTCAATATCAACCATATCTGCCACCTTATCCAAATTTTCCACCACAATACTTCCCTTAAACCAACTAGTTACCTCAAGCTCAAACTCAAAGTCCAAATCCACAACTTTCTTTTCCATTTTCACAAAGATGAAATCAATTACCCGTTCAAACACTCCCAAATCCAAACAGTAAAACTTCACAACCTTCTTACAACTTAGAAGGACAAAATCCTCAAACTTATACGATAACTCCATTAGGTCTGAATAATGTTCAATTAAGGTCTGGTAGAGTATTAGAAAGGAAGAAACCATTTGTTGTTATTTAGGAAATAGAAAAGAATTCTCAAAAAGATAATAATGACTCTGAAGAAGAAATTTTCCTTCCTCAAAAAGAAAATATTGAAACAAAAAAAAAAAATCCCACACATTCTAATAACACTCCTATTATAGTAAAACCTTTAGTATCTATCTCAAGACCACCTTTTCCTGAAAGGTTGAAAATCGATAAAGGAATAGAAAAACAAATCATATTGCCTGATTATGATAAGTTAGATGAATTGAAAAATGTATGTATAAAAATACCTTTATTACAAGCAATAAAAGAAATATAGATTTTTTCAAAAACAATTAAGGAGTTGAGTACTAAAGGATCAAGAAGAAAAAGAAAAGAAATAAAAATAATTCAACTAGTTGGGAAAATTGCAGATATTATGATGGGGAAGACAACAATTTAGAAATATTTAGATCTAGGAAGCCCCATTGTAAAAACACAATTCAATGGAACTGAAATACCAAACACTTTGATTGATCTAGGAGCAGCCATAAACACAATGAGAAAACAAACTACGGATAAATTGAAGCTTCCTAATCTTCAATACACACCAACTTTGTTTACATTTAGCAAATAGGTTTGTAATTAAACTTGATGGTGTGTTAGAAGATATATATGTAACCTTAGATTCTTGGGAATATCCTGTTGATTTCATGATCCTAACACCCAAGAATAATTTAGGAGGACATCCATTAATTTTAGGAAAACCATGCTTAGCTACAATTGATGCTTTTATCAGTTGTAGATTAGGAGACATGTTTATCTCATATGGAAGCTCGAGAAAGAATTTTACATTGTACCCACCTGCAAAAACAATGATAGAAGAAGAAAATCAAGAATGGATAGATGAAGATAATGATATACAACTAGTTTTCACTATTGCATAAGTAAATGAGGAGGATCAAATTTTAAATTAGATAGAAAATAATGAACCCTCTTTATATTGTGTCGATAGTCAAAATTTTCAAGAATAATGTAATATTGAATATCTATCATCTAGACAAATGTCTTTACATTCTATGGAAAAATTTGGAAATTCTTCAATAGAATTTTTTTCAAGAAAAATCTTGAACGTCAATGAAAACCTGGAAGAATTACAGAAAAAGAAACTGGTAGAAATATTGCTAAAACACTCTTCTGCATATGCATGGGAATACACTGATATGAAAGGAAATGATCCTAAAACCTACATGCATCATATCTATATTGAAGAAAATGATAGGGCAGTTCGACAACCACAAAGAAGAATGAATCCAATCTTAAAATAAATTGTTAAAGAGGAATTGCAGAGACTGTTAAATGTAAATTTCATCTATCCAATATCAGACAGTCAATGGGTTTCACCCCTAGTAATTGTTCCTAAGAAAAATGGAAAATGGAGATTATGCATTGATTACAGGCAATTGAATAAAGCAACTTTGAAAGATCACTTTCCACTTCCTTTCATAGATCAAGTTTTAGATACATTAGCAGGAAAAAATATTTCTCATTTTTGGATGGTTTTAGTGGGTATAATCAGATTTAGGTAGCACCTGAAGATCAAGACAAAACCACATTCACCTATCCATGGGGTATTTATGCTCACCAAGTACTTCCTTTTGGATTATGCAATTCTCCAGCAACATTCGAAAGAGCAGTGTACTAGGAATTTTCTCTGATCTTATTCATGATTGTGTGGAAGTGTATATGGATGATTTTACAGTCTATGGAAATTCTTTTGAAGAAGAACTTGAAAATTTACAAAAAATTCTCATAAGATGCAAAGAAGCAAATCTTTCATTAAGTCATGAAAAATGTTTTATGATGTTTAATGAAGGAATTGTTTTAGGTCACCATATTTCAGGAAATGGAATTAAGGTAGACTCATCTAAGGTAGAATTTATTTCCAAATTATCAATCCCAAGTTGTCAACAAGATGTTAGGAATTTTCTTGGTTTTACTAGGTATTATAGAAGATTCATAGAAAACTTCACAAATATTGCATATCCACTCTTCAAATTACTCACCAAAGACTGTGAATTTAGTTGGAACTCTGGTTGTCAAAAGGATTTTGAAACTTTGAAGAAGAAGATCTCTGAAGCACCCATCTTAAAAGGATCTAAGTGAAAATTTTCTTTTCATATATCAATTGATACTTTAGACACAACTCTAGGCGTTGTGTTAGGACAAAAATACCTCACTCCTTATGCCATTTATTATACTAGTAAAAATTTAACTCACGCAGAGCTAAATTACACTGTAACTGAAAAAGAGTTTTTAGATGTCATTCATGCCATTAACAAATTCAAATGAAACTTTTGTTCATACTGACCATTCAGCCATTAAATATTTAATGAATAAACCAATTACTAATGGTAGAGTAACAAGATGGCTATTACTGTTATAAGAATTCAATATCACCATTCTGGACCAACCTAGAAAACAAAACACAATTGCTAACTTTTTATTTAGAATTCAAAATGATAACAATGATACACCTATAGAGGATAAGTTTCCTGATGAAAATATTTTTGCAGTGTCTACTAAATCACCTTGGTTTGTTGATATTGCCTATTATTTAGTTTTAGGAAAGTTACCTTCTATTTGTTTCCTAGATAAAAGAGAAGAATAATCCAAACAAGTGCATCTTATTCATGGATAAATAAAGAATTATACAAGAAAAATCTAGATCACATCATCTAAAGGTGTGTAAGAGAAGATGAAATACTTAAAGCATGAAATGATGAACCATGTGGGGGTCATTTTACTGACAAATGAACTGCTTATAAAGTCTTTATCTTAGGATATTATTGGCCTTCCCTTTTTAAGAATGACAAGGAATATGTTAAGAGGTGTGATAGTTGTCAAAGAATGGGGAAACCTATTCCTTCAGACGAAATGCCACTACAGCCTCAGGTACTCATCAAACCCTTTGAAAAATGGGCTTTGTATTTTTTTGGACCAATTAATCCATCTTCAAAACAAAACAAAAAGTATTCTTCTATGCGTTGATTATGTTACTAAATGGGTAGAAGCTAAAGCACTTTCTTTTTCTGCTAGAAATGTTGTAGTTTCATTTCTTTTTTAGGATATTTTTACTCATTTTGGTGTCCTAAGAGAAATTGTAACAAATCAAAGAAATCAATTTACATCCAGAGTAGTGCGAAAGGTAGTGGAAGAATATAAAATCAAGCATCAGAAGTCTACTTCATACCATCCACAAGAAACTGGACAAGTAGCATCTACCAACAAAGTGATTGAGGAAATCCTCACCAAGACAGTTCACTTGCATAAAAGGGACTGGGCAAAAAAGATTCCAGGAGCTTTATGGGCCTATCATACCACATGGAGAAACACTACAGGACATACTCCCTATGAACTTGTTTATGGTCAGCAGGTTCTATTTCCAATTGAGTTCCAAATTCAGACCTATAAGATCAAGTTGGGACTTGACTTATCAGAAGCATAAAAGAAAAGAATGGGACAACTCAAAGAGCTTGATGAAATAAGGCAAGATGTTATCCAGAAGACTAATTTAGTCTAGCAAAAAAGATCCAGATGGCATGATAAATACATCAACGAAAAAAAAAATTCAGCCAGGAGACTAGGAATTACTCTTTGATTCAAAGTTCAAAAATTTCTAACGAAAATTTCAAACTCACTGGCTTGGGCCTCATGAGATTGAAAATGTTTTTGATAATGGAGCAGTGATAATTAGGACTATTGATGAAGAAAAAGTTCCTCTCTTAGTGAATGGACATCGACTCAGGAGCTATCACAAGCCAATGACAAAAGAGGAAATAATATATATATATAAACATGAAAGCCAACAATTGTTGGCATGTTTATGTAGAAAATTCAAGATGAAAACCAAGAATTCTTGGCATCTAATTTTTTTTTGTATCCCATTTTCTCGAAATCCATCTTTTATCCCTTTCTTTTCAAAAAGAATAAATAGCTACAAAATTATTGATTTTCTGCAACTCTGATGACTTTCTGCAACCAATTTGACAAACATCTCTGATCATACAATTGAAGGAATGATGGACTCCCTCCACTACAAAGTACCTAGAGACGACATAAAAGGCAACCAAAGGTTAACAAGCAAATAAATCAAAGATATTCACTTATTTAATTTAATAATAAGGATCAAAACATTACATATATAAATTGTAAGACATAGTACTACCAAAAAATCAAAATCATTATTGCAAAGAGTTGATCGCGTCATATCAAATATTGCATAATCTACCATTCACTTCCAATCATCATATCTCATATCCTGATCCATTGAATCGATCGCCCAAAACATAAGCATGAATGATATTAACAGATAGATTTTTCCTCATTCCATTATACCCTCACTACCTACACCCTCATTGTTTCATCACTCACACTCTCGACCTCTCCGCTCTAAAATCCCTACCAAGTCATCCTACCTTGTCAAACAAAACCTTCTTGAGACAAAGCTTCTCAACTGTGGGTGTGATAGTCATAATAGAGCCAACAAGGAATAAATTTTTGGAGGAACATCCACGAACAAAAGAATTACTACAGAAAGTGTAGTGGCTCGAATTTGTAGAGAATTTCGATGGCTTCCGTAGAGAAGTTACCAAATTCTTTGCTAGGGCCTTTGATGGAGTCGAAGTGGAGATAGGGGACATCAAATTCATAGTGACAGAGTCATTTATAGCTGAAGCCATTGGACTGTCTCAGATTGGAGATAAATGGTTCAAGAACATAGGTATTGAAATAGAGGACTGGAAGGCTTTTCTGAAGAAACCAAGCATGGACACCACCATTTTCAAGAAGGAAATCCCAAGCACAACATTGTAAAGTAGGTGGAGGGACCTACTTATAATAATCCAAAAAAAAAATTAACTGGGAAGGAAGGTTTGGGTGTATGTTTTTCTATCATATTCGGCTATTAATGAATTTTCTTGACGAAATTGAGATAAAACCTCCATATTTCTTATTAAATAGTCTTAGAAAAATTTCAAGAAATGTTCAGAGGAGAATTCAGTTTATAGATAATACAATGTATCACCATGGTTTAGTCAAAATACTTGTTGAATTTCATCTCCAAAACATAGGTGATAATTGGGAGAGCTTCTTAGTAAGAAATCACTTTTAGGAAGAAACTCATGGTTAGCCAAATAGCAGCAGATATAAGAGGGGAAGGAAAAGAAAAATTGATAAGACACAGAAGCAAGAAACTCAACAGCCACAGAAACTATCAGAAGATGACATCCCTCTTGCAGAAGTTTTAGAAAAAATAAACAAAAGAAATTTTAGAAGAAAGAAAGCCAGAAAAGAAATAAAGATTTCACCACAAGTAGAGAAGCCTAAAAAAGAAAGGAAGAAAACTCAAAAGACCCTTGTCATAGGTTTAAGAAGGAGTACCGGGCTCAACTTAGCAAAAGGACTACCCTCAAAGAGCACATAGCATGTCAATATAAAAATAGAAGAAAACTTAGAAGTAGAAGAAGAAGATTTAGGAACTCCAAGGGTTTCACCTCCAAGGGTTTCATCTCCAAGGATTTCATCTCCAAGGGTTTCATCACCAAGGGTTTCATCACCAACTGTCACCTTGCCTCCTTAGAGTCCAAGACAAAGAATGCCAGAGATTGATCTGATGCAACAAAGATCTATGATTATATAGACTCCGTGGAGAAAAGGGACGCAAAAAGAACATAAATCCCAATTCAACGAGAAGAAGAAGTCCAATTTAATGAGCCACAAGAACCTGCAGTAGTCAATATATTGAAACATGAAATATTTGAACTGGAGACATTAAACAGGTACATTAAAAATGAAAATAAAGCCTTGAAATCAAAGAACGAGATTCAAATAGCTAAGAGTGACAACCTCCTCTTACATCTAAGTCCGTGGTTTAATAAGAACAAGAAATTAAAGAAGAAAAACAAGAAACAAGTTTTAAACTTGAAATACAAGATCCTCATGAAGAAACCAAGGATGGAAATTATTAGAAAGAAATTGAAAAAGATGAATTCATATGTATTGGCAGAAGTGTCCAAGAAAATGTAGTAGTTTAAGATATCATTTTTTCATTTTGTAAGAGGACATAGAAGATCTTCAGTGTGGGGGACTGTAGAGTTCCATAATTGTTTGTTTTGACACCCTTTTTTCCTCCATTTTTCCTTTTTTCATCATCACTATCAACTCAATAAACGCAGTAAACCATAGATTTTGATAAGGCAACAACTCTTACATGTATTATTTTTCATATTCGTTAAATGTTCCTCATTGCTATGTTAAATATTGCATTAGCTATGGAATTAACATGATTCTGCAACTATTTTATAAATATGCAACTACCTCCATGGTTCGCAGGGTTCTGGTGCACTAATGAATCAACTAAGCACATGGGTAGTTGAGGATTGATCCCCTCATGGATCTCCTCCTATTCACTCGAGCCAATTCACTAAAGGAATCACATAATGGCACGGTCAAGGACACAGGTCAAACACGTAACATCAAAAGTCAGAGTGCATCACGTTTTCTTGATTTTCTTTCCAAATAAAAAATCGACGAAATAACTCTTTTATTTTCTAGTTTCATATTTTAATTAGGATTGAATAACAGACTTGTAGGCATAGAAGTCTCAAATTTTTGAGAACACATTTTATATAAGTATGTATCCTCTGTAAACGATATCGAGGAGGAAGTATTAGTTAATTGCTAAAGAATTGTGAAACAAACCTTTGTTCGTATTAATTTGAAGTTACCTTTCTGTGATTCGATGCGTATGTGAGTGTGAATTACACCTACTGGATGCAGAGAGCCCCTGCAGACTGTCAACATTTTTAGTTTATTTTCATTTCATTGCTTTATGATATTTTTCATTTAATTTAGTTGTGTTATCATTGCATTCTAGTTTAGTTACTTCGTTATTTTCATTATTTCATATAACTCAATTATCTTGTTTACCATCTCGTATTTCATTTATGCTTACTATCGTTAATAGTTTAGTTCTTCAACATTTTTCATTTCATTACAATTAGTCTTTTCATGCTTTTTAGAATTATAATTTATATCACTTTGCAGTTTGTAATTAGAGATTCCTTTCATACCGTTTAAGATCAAAATTGTATATATATTTTGTAGACAAGCTTTTGTTTGAATTCCAATATTCTACTTCATAGAAGCAAAGTGTTTATATAGATTCATAATTTTAGGATGAATAAATTAAGACATTTTAGAATGATACTCAATTAGATATGATTTGGCAGATTAATTAACTCCCATTTATTCTAACAATAGTTTTTTGGAGAATTTAGCATCTACAGATAAATACTAATTCACTAGACAAGTAGTTGTGCCTAGAACAATAGTTTAAAGTGTTTTAGACTTTCCCTATAACCAATATATAAGAAGAGAGGATAGAAGGCCTACCTGTAGTTCCGCTTTCCTCTCGTCTCCCTTGTATCAATTCCGTCACTCCTTCCTGTACTTAAACTGCTTGAAAGGTACCCTGTCAACACAACAGAAGACGAAAACCAACTAGAGCATACAATCCATTGAATATAAATGAAAGGAACCAAAAGCAATTCATACATATAAGCATTATGAAAGAACATAAATATGGAAAAAGGTTCAAACACTTTATTATATAGAAGAAGGAATTACAACCATCGGTGTCTGATTCAAAGTCATTCCTCCAACTTGGATCCCATCCACATCACATCAAAAGCAATACAAGCTTGTGGCATCACATCATTTGCTCCAAAGTCAAGTCTCATAGCAGCATTATCTCCTTACAATTCAACATAATCTAGCCAGCCCCTGATCACTTAGATGAGTGGTCAATTTATAGGAGGATGAAGGAGGTTTTCTCATAAATGGTGGCATTGAATGGCCTTCCATACTTAGAATTATTTCCATTTTCGATCTCATAGGAGTAGATAACTGAGGGAAGATTCTAGATGACTCCAAGAGATAAGAATATTCCCCAAACCCCAATTCAACTTCGCTCAAATTCGCCCCAACGTAGCCTAAAGAGGGCTTAGGTGCTCTGCAGAGCACCCTGACAGTGTATCTACCTGCGATGCAGAGCACCCTGACAGTGTATCTACCTGCGATGCAGAGCACCCTGGCAGTGTATCTACTTGCGTTGGTCCCTTTAGAGACCATTTTTGGATGTCTTAGGTCATGAAACGTTCTGCGAAGGAGGCATTCAAAGGGGTGACTTGTTTAGGGCATGTAGCAACTGAAATTAGGGTTTGATAAGCCCTAAAACATTGATCTTAATGTTGGGATTTGATGTGCCAAAATAGATTTGTAACAAGTAGCTTAACTTCCATGTATTAATTTGTAGAAATCTAACTCTAATAAAAATCTAGATAACAACAAAAATCTCAAAACAAACATAACCATTATCTTACTAAACGAAAGAATAGGCTTCTAGCATATATAGTGCACCTGCACTTCATAAGTTTACCAACTCTAATTGATAATTTATGCTTTCACTTTAAGAACATTAAATTGACCAAACAAAGTGGAGGAGAAGAGCTGCAAGATGAAAGCAGATCTAATCATCTTGAAAGAGGCTATATCAGTAGAGACAAGGAGGAAGCAAGAGGAAGAAATGAATCAAAGGGAAGAATAAGAGTATAGGAGACTGGAAGAAAAAATGCAAAGACAAGAAGAAGGAGAAGAAGAAGAAAGGTTAAGAATGGAAGAAAAAGAAGTAGCACAGAAATAAGCTGAGGAAAAAGAGTAGAGTTGGTTACCAGAAGAGGAGAGTGAACAATTGCAGGACAAGGAGCTTTCTCTGGAAATTGAGGAGTTAATTGTGATTCAATACATGGAGATGGAACCAAAACAGTTAAACCAAGATGTTGACCTAATGTTGAGAACTCAACAGGTCACCATTTAGCCTACCCCTTCTCTAGCAGTAGAGAAAGCTCCAAGCGAGGAAGAGGAAATTGTTCCTCTTGATGATGGTTTGGTTATGGACATGTACAATATGACTTACGATGAGCTTCAAAAGAAGATTGTACAAGTAAGGAAGAAACATTTTCTGGATGATCTTGTATCTATTGCATTCATCAGAGAAAGGGTGATTATGACAGACACTGGAAGGAATATGAATTCCATTGTTGCAACCACTTGGCCTTCGTAGGTGCTACAAAGGTAAACACAAAGTATCTAATGGTTGAGAACAAATAATTGAAAAGTAAATTACAGTCTATGAGGCAAGAAGTTGAACAAGTCCAAGCAAAGGTTCAGAACACAACTCCTGCACAAGTTTATTTGGAAGAACTTAAGGAAACCATACTTGGTGAAGTTTTGACATTGGGAGAAACTATGCAGAGCTTGTATGAAGAGCTTGTCACCATGTATAAAAGAAGTTGTCTGTTTGCATGACATGAAAAAAAAGTGTAAGGAAAATATGTTAGGTCCCTATACTACTAGTGTAACCCTTTATTTTTATTAGTACAACCCCCTTATTATATTGTTGTGCCCATGTAGTCCCCATATTGTTATTATTATGCCCCATAGAAGCCC
>APFE031283545.1:72148-105499 GCA_000404065.3 Pinus taeda | reverse complement strand
AATCCCAAAATGATATCTAATATAATGCACTGCGTAATCCCCCATACTTAAATTCAAAAAGACTCAAGGGATCTCTAATTGAATGGTTCATGAGGCACAATACTTGCTAAGGTTTTGCAAATGCGGTAGCAAGCTAAGTGGGCTTGATTGTGGGGAAAAACTCCACAGTTAAGCGCGCTTGAGCCAGAGGAGATCTGGGATGGGTGACCTCCTGGGAAGTCCTGGTTACCGGGTGCAAGCCCCGGAAGTGATGATTGATGCTATGTGATTCGTTCTCTACATTTCACTAGTTTCAATCCCACTTCTTCACCCCTGTGAGCATCACCCGATGCAATGAGTGCTAAGTGAACTATTCAAAAATCATGAGAAATTAGTCAGTTACGACTACCTCTCATGGAAATGGTCATACGTTTGAATGACTTACTTAATGCAGTTGAATTCTAATATAATGCACTGCGTAACCCCCATACTTAAATTCAAAAAGACTCAAGGGATCTCTAATTGAATGGTTCATGAGGCACAATACTTGCTAAGGTTTTGCAAATGCGGTAGCAAGCTAAGTGGGCTTGATTGTGGGGAAAAACTCCACAGTTAAGCGCGCTTGAGCCAGAGGAGATCTGGGATGGGTGACCTCCCTGGGAAGTCCTGGTTACCGGGTGCAAGCCCCGGAAGTGATGATTGATGTTATGTGATTCGTTCTCCACATTTCACTAGTTTCAATCCCACTTCTTCACCCCTATGAGCATCACGCGATGCAATGAGTGCTAAGTGAACTATTCAAAAATCATGAGAAATTAGTCAGTTACGACTACCTCTCATGGAAATGGTCATATGTGAATGACTTACTTAACGCAGTTGAATCCTAAAATGATATCTAAAATCCTAATATATTAGAATAACTCATAAAACAAATTTGTAAAGCAACAACCTTCTAGCTCTTGAGAGGCATTTATTGCACCAACTTATAATTCTAATCTCCACCTTTGCAATGAGCCAGGGCCAATCATATTTCTTATAGTTGTCTGGTTTCAACATAAAACCCAAATCTATTAAAGGGCCTCCAAAGGGAAGAGGTGATTTTTATAGAATCCCTTGGATAAGCTCAACTGCTCCTTGATTGAGTGCACTTCCAAGTATGGCCATTTTGTCATGGTTTATCTTCATTCTAGTGGCTAAGGAGAAGGTTTCCAAGACGTGTTTGATAGTTTGAAGGCTTCCATAGTCCAGAGCTAAAAAGATAATGATATCATCAATGAATAAGAGATGAGTGAGGGAGCATCTTTGAGAGATTAAGATACCTTTTATCAAATGTCTTATTTTTGCATCCGTATTGGTTTTGCTTAGGGATTTCCCTGACGAAACCCCTTTTCAGGTTTGAGAAAGGGGTAAGTAAAGCCATTAATTAATAGGGACATAGAGGAGGAGTTGATACAACTGTATATCCAATCAATCACTCGTGTATTAAAACCCATATGAAGTAACAACAATTTGATATAGAGTTAATCCACCCTGTCAAAAGATTTTGAAATATCCACTTTGTAGATGATGGCCTTTTGTTTTTGTATGTGAAGGGAGTGAAGTCCTCCCTAAGCTAGACCAATAGCTTTGTGGATCTAGGGATCTTTGAGAAACCCAAATTTCTCAAGGGAAATGTGTTATGAAAGAATGGGATTCATTTGCAAAGAAATAATCTTCGAGATGATTTTATAAATAGAATTGCAAAGTGAGATCGGTTTGAATTAGTCAAAGGAATCAACCTTATCCAATTTTGGAATGAGGGCCATGAAAGTAGAATTATAAGGTGCTAGGATCCTTTCATTTATTTTGGAGTAATCTATGACTTCCTTCAAGTCCTCCCTTGGAGTCAAAGCAAGTCAAATAAAATTCATTGGGGAGTCCATCCAGACTAGGACTTTTGTCTTTTTGAAAACTCTTCAAAACCATTTCAAGCTTCATCATAAGATCCAAGTTTCCTTCTTCATTTACACACCTCGGGAAGAATCAAACCATTTGGAGGATTTTATCTATATTTGCATGATTTTTTTTTTTGAAAATGTCCTTGCAATATGAGCATCCTTCATTAGTAATGTCGTTGAAGGTGGATATTCTTGAGCCATCAAATTTTGTATTTTCCCATATAGTATTTATTGCCTTTCTGTGATTGGCCACTCTATTAAAAAACTTAGTGTTTTCATCCCCCGATTTGAGCCATAAAGCTCTGCTTTTCAACCTCCCTTCCTTTTCCTTATCAAGTAGAAGGTTCCTCTTTTTTTCCTCAAAATATTTTAGCCTTTTTTTATGTTCTTCAGAAAAGGTAGAATGATTAGTGTTTGCAAGAACGACTGTAACGTCTTCTCTATTTCAGAAATAAGTTTTTCATATTGAGATATTTTTTCTTGCCCAAATGATTATGGTTTCCTTTGTTGTTATTAAGTTCTCCTCAAACTGAATGGGGGGGAGGAACTAAGGTCTAGATTTTAGGGAACCTAGGACTCCCTCATTTTTTCCATAAGGGAGGGATATTGTAGCCATCATGGGTTTAGTTTAAACGAGCTCATTGGTTTATCCGACCTTGAGTTCATATCTAGAATGATAGGATTATGATATATTCCCCTCTAAAGGCTGTTCTTTCCCTGATTTGTAAATTTTAATCAAAAAGGATCTTTGAGATGAGAAAACGATCCACCCCCTTAGCAATGTGATCATTCTGAATTTTGTTGTTTGACCAGGTGGGAGGGATTTTTGAATGGAGATTGTCCACTAGACCCATGGAATCAAGATTGTTCACAAAATAATTATCTGGGGGATCAACACGAACTAAAGGCCCCCAGATTTCTAAATGAACCAAGGTAAAATTTAAATCCCCATTAATACAAAACTGTTAGGTCCCTATACTACTAGTGTAACCCCTTATTGTTATTAGTACAACCCCCTTATTATATTGTTGTGCCCATGTAGTCCCCATATTGTTATTATTGTGCCCCATAGAAGCCCATTATTTTTATTATTGTGCCCTTACATTATTATTGTTATGTCGGCTCTAATTATATTATAACCCCTTAGACTCCTATATATAGAAAGGAGGTCTTGTCATTTCTATCATCCAAGAATTTCTCATTTGTGTAATGTAAAGGAGGTTTCCCCCTCGAAGAAGCTTATTTCTAAGGTGTTTATCTATCTTTTCAATGTTTTGTGAGCTGGTTTCATAACATTTGGTATCAGAGCTTTGGATTCTAGGGATTCGTTACTCCAAAGAGGTCATCATGGCATTTTTGCTATAACTTTTTTCTTGTGACGTTTTAGAAGATAAAAAAAAACCCATTTGAGACAAATTCTCGCTAAACCTCGAGTCCAAATTTCAGATCTTGTCTCACTATATTGTAAGATATATGATCTGAGGAAGTTAGGGTTTTTGCAAGCTCCATAATTTCATATAAAACAAGTCATCGTGGAATTTTCACTATAACGTTTTCGCTACGAATTTTCAGAACCTAAACAAAATAATCATTTGAGAAGAAATTGGTCTGAACCTTGGGTCTGAATTTCAAATCTTGTATCACTATATTTTCAGATATATGTCTGAGGAATTTAGGGTTTTTACAGAATCCCGAATTACATTCTAAACAGGTGACCTTGGGAAAATCATCATAACTTTCCCTATGAGCATCAGATTGGAATTTCGTAAGAAGTTACAGAAAGAGGATAGATTGTATTTTGTTTGGGTATAATTTTCAGAACCTAAGGTTGAAACAGTGACACGTGGCACAACATACAAATTCACTCTATTGAACTAGTCTATAATGAGGTCATAGCGGGAGATCGGGAATAAATATTTATTCAAGAATTCAATTGCAATCAAACTTGCGGAGTTAGAAAGAGGACTTAGAGGGCTATCACAGATCAAAATTTTAGAAATTAAAGATCTGAAAGTACATAGTTACAGTCGTTTCAAGGTCGAGCTCCTAAAATCAAGAAAAAGCGAGATGAGGGAGTTTGATGGCAAGGATTTGGTAAATTGGATACTACAGATGGAGAAATATTTTGATCTACATGGTGTAATGCTATTACAAAAGGTAAGTATTACATCTAATTATTTAGAACCGAATAAATTTTTATGGTATAAAGGGCTTTGTTCTTGTAAACCACTTGTCATGTGGTCAATTTTCACGGAGGAAATGATAGCACATTATAATGATACAAAGAGAAACACCTTCTTTAGCCAATTGATGAATCTCAAACAAAAGGGTTCAATGGAAAAGCACATTGAGGACTTCCAAATATTGAATATAAGGGTAAATGATATTCCAGAGAAGAAAATGGTTGATGTCCTCATAGGAACTTTAAAGGATAACATTCAACACGAGGTTCATCTTTGGGAACCTGATTCATTAGAGAAGGCATTCAGGTTGGCAAGAAAAATTGAGAGCGAAATTATTGAAACAAGGAATCCCACTACTCACGAATATAATTATGGAAGTTTTTTTTCTCCTAGCCTTCCACAACCTACAAGGTTTACACCACAACAATTGGAAGAAAAAAGAGAAAAAGGGTTTGTTATAGTTGTGATCTAGCAAATACACTAAAGGTCATAAGTGTGCTGAGAAGAAATTACTTTACATAGATTATGAAGAGGAGGAAGAAAGGATCAAGAAACATCAAAAGAAGAGGATATACACCAGGAACCCACCCCAGAGAAAGAAGAAATGAATCCGAACATATCTTGTAAAGCATTGGAAAAAATTACCACTCCTCAAACTCTCAAGATAGAAGGACATATCAAGAAGAGAAAGGTTCAAGAAGTGAAAGATCACATCGAGAAAGAAGAAATGAATCTAACCATATCTTGTAAGGCATTGGCCATAATTATCACTCCTGAAACTATCAATATAGAAGGACATATCAAGAAGAAAAATGTTCAAGAAGTGAAAGATCACATCGAGCATCAAGAAATGAATCTGGCCATATCTTGTAATGCATTGGAGGAAATTACCACTCCTCAAACTATCAAGATAGAAGGACATATCAAGAAGAAAAAGGTAATAGTGTTGATTGATTCGGACAATACCCATAATTTTATTCATTGTAAGATAGCCAAGGAATTGAATTGCTTCCTATATCCAGCACCAGAGTGTTAAGTGATGGTTGCAAGTGGAGGAACCATAAATTGCACTCGAAAGTGCCATAATATCAAGATATCCATGGGAGAATATGTATTGAATAGCCCAATTCTTTCCATTCCAATGGGTGATGTTGATGTTTTACTAGGAGTCCAATGGCTACAATCTTTGGGTACAATAGCTTTTAATTTTCATGAACTTTTCTTGAAATTTTTTTGGGAAGGAAAGGAAGTTGAATTGAGGGATATTGAAGGGAAACCAGGAAAGGTAATCAACTCTAACAGCATGACAAAGCTTCTAAATAAAGAACAACACGACGTAATTACACAATTCTGTTCACTAGAGGATCCCACATCGAAATCATGTATTTATCCAGATCTCCAAAACATTTTGGACAATAATTCCAAGGTATTTGAGACTCCCAAATGCCTCCCACCTATTCATGATCATGATCATGCTATTCACTTGATTCCAGGAAGTGTTCCTCCAAACATCAGGCCTTACAGATATCCATATGCCCAAAGGAATGGGAATTCATTCAAAATTTGCATAATATCCCAGTTCAAACAATATTGTGAGAACTTGATAAGGAAGGAAAAATCACATTGGAATCTGAAGCAGTCACAAAACTGAGAAATTGATAGCTATGAAATTTCATAGTATCTCATCAAGTGGAATAAATTAACCACTGAAGATCCACACAGGAGGACAAAAATTTATACAGAAGCATGAAGAACTACTTAAGCATTGAGGACAACACTTTTTGAAGGAGAGGGGCATGTTAGGTCCCTATACTACTAGTGTAACCCCTTATGTTATTAGTACAACCACTTATTATATTGTTGTGCCCATGTAGTCCCCATATTGTTGTTATTATGCCCCATAGAAGCCCACTATTGTTATTATTGCGCCCTTACATTATTATTGTTATGTCAGCTCTGATTATATTATGACCCCTTAGACTCCTATATATAGAAAGGAGGTCTTGTCATTTGGATCATCCAAGAATTGTTCATTTGTGCAATATAGAGGAGGTTTCCCCCTCGAAGAGGCTTATTTCTAAGGTGTTTATCTATCTTTTCTATATTTTTGTGAGCTAGTTTTAAAACATAATACCAAAGCTCTCAAGGTTTTTCATACAACCATCGTTGTCATGCATGAGTGGTTGATGCAATACAAAGGGGCACCATCTGAGTGGTGAAGAAAACAAGGAAACAAGCAGATTTGGAGAAAGTACAAGTGTGGATAATCATTCAAAGCAATAAAAAACTCACCTCATTCATCGCCAATATTCAAGAATCATATGCACATTTTACAAGACTATGGATTTAATGGTGAAATAACACAATATCCCATCAGTTGGCTCACTCAAGGAAGCCAAACGCAGGAATTAGGTTAGGCAGGAGGTTGAAGAATACTTGGAACGGTTCATACAGGTCGTTACCAAGGAATATCTTGAAGTAAACTGACAAAATATGAAAAAGTACATTGGTGGCCCTATCTAATCAATACCATGTTGCTCCTACTCAAGAAGGAAACTCATATCGGTTCCAAGTCAGTGTACCCAAATGTAATGGAGGCTAGAGTCTACTTTCAGCATGATCCCATCTCAGAGTTTGGGGAAGTCATTGCGCATTACAAATCTTGGCACCGTCATGTGATTGAGAACCTACAACTCAAAGTTGTTGAACTGAAGTTTCCCCAAACTCAAGCTTAACTTATTTATATTATTAGGCTTTCTAGTTGGCTTTACCTAATTTTGTCCTATATATATACAAGTATATTGTAATATTCTTTTGTAATTAATTTGTAAGTGGAATTCCAAGTGTCAATTGTGGAATATGAAGAGTCATTTTGTAAAGAAGTTGAAGAGTCATGAGATAAGTCCAAGAGTCACAAACTGGAGATGAATAGTCACCCCTTTGTTATAAATGTCTTCATAACTTATGTAAAGGGATTTTTGGGAGCCACGCTTTTGGCTAGGCTTTTAATTTAGGATCAGGAGCTTGGGAGTTTTTTGAGAGGTTTGGCTTCTCCGCAACATAGAGGGAATATCTTTCTTTGGAGGAACAAGTGTAAACTTCATGTTCCACTATTGGGACTAGTGGTTCGTCAATGGTATATGCATGCTTGGAACTTTTTCTTTAATAAAATCTTAGAGTCAACACGTTTTCATGCATATGTTTTGAATATAATATGACTATTATTGTTATGTTTGCAATATATGTTATTCCACTTATGCTAACACTTATGAACTATTTCATTTACATTAGTATGAATCTTGTTGAATGTGTGCTGTTATTTATTGCCATCATGGTTAACTTGTGAACTATTTTGTAGGATAAATCGTGATGTTTTTTATGCTCATGTATTCCTTTTAAGTTTCATACTATTACATGATTATAAGGGGCTCACTCATTTTCCCCTCCTCCAACAGCAGAGCAAGCTTCAAGCGAGGAAGAGGAAATTGTTACTCTTGATGAGGGTTCGGTTATAAACATGTACAACCTGACTTACGACAAGCTTCATAAGAAGAGTTTACAAGGAAGAAATGTTTTGTGGATGATCTCACATCTCTTGCATTCATCAGAGAAAGGGTGATTGTGACAGACACCAGAAAGAATCTAAATGTCATTTCCTCATCCAGCTTGGCCTTCATAGGTGCTACAAAGTCAAACAAGGAGTATCTGATGACCAAGAACAAGCAGTTGGGAAATAAATTAAAATTTGTGAGGCAAGAAGTTGAACATCTCCGAGCAGAGGTTCAGAATGCATCTCTCACTCAAGTTTATCTGGAAGAACTTAAGGAAACTATACTTGGTGAAGTATCGACATTAGGAGAAACTATGCATAGATTATATGAATAGCATGTCATAGTGCATAAAGTAGTTTTCCACTTACACGACATGCAACAAAAGTGTAAGGATAATTCCAAATCTCTCAAGGTTGTCCATACAACCATCATTGTCATGCATGAGTGGTCAATGCAATGCAAAGGGGCATTGTTTGAGTTGGCGAAGAAAACAAAACTAAAAACCCAATAGGAAATGACTATATGGAGGCACTAACTGGGATTATATTAAAACCCTAATCCCCTAACCAAGGTGTAAATACACATTTGAGTCCTCATAGGTCAGTATGAATTATTACAAGCTATTATTTGGTTTCAATGTTCTTGGGTGAGACATGTAGGTTTGTTGGAATGAAAAGATATAAGGTGTGTATTTCCTCATATTTCAAAGGCCCAATATATGTCTTGAGGAAGATTACATTGGATAGTAGACTATCATAACCACCATGCATCTGAAAAATGTGGAAATAGAGTTAGATATTTTAATTTGAGTACCACTCAAGCTTTGACAAGCCATGACCCAAAAAGGATTTATGAAGAACAAATGGAGGAAAATGATATATTCAAAAAATTGAAAAGGAGACCTAACAAGGATTATATTCCACACCCTAATCCCTTAACCAACATGCCAAAAGACATCAGAGAATTGAGATATCACTACCACTTATTACAAGGTACTATTGGGTTTCAATGCTCTTGTGTGGGACACAAGTTTGGTGGCATGCAAGGTTTTCTGGCATTTATTTCCTCCCTCATGATAATGTTCGACCTAGAATATTATTGTTAGCTTCTAAGATACACTCAAGTTCAGGTAGATTCATGGTTGTCATGGCCACCCCTAACCTCATAGGAATGCATTTATAGTCACCTATTTCTTCTCCCTCGTGTCCTTGAATTTCTTGCTTCTCTCAATTATGATCACTTCCTTGACCTTTATCTCTAGATCTCTTGGTACTGATCTTAGTATTATGTCATCCTATTGGGTGGCTTTGAGGATTCCCTTTGCCTCCATGGTTGACATATTTTTTCTTGGTACTTAGAGGATATCCACAAATGGATATAGTAGGGTTACAATATATAGGGGATACCTTTGGCTTTGTGAATCCCATGAACTTGTCAGTATCAGGGCTTTCATGATATCTAAACTATGACAAGTACACTTTATTTTTCTCATAATGGTGGGACTTGTGTTGTGATTATGCCTTAGCATACTAGGATCTAGTACCTCTCATTTTTTATCTCTCAATATCCCCTATAATCCCCATTTCAAACCATGGCTTATTTCTTTTCATGTTTCTAGACAATCCATCCCTCTTGCTACATTGCTCCCATCCCTCCACTAAGTCATTTGATAAACTGTCTATCATGATGCACTTTGATTTGTGTATTTTGATTCCTTCAACCTTTCCCTTTCTCAACTTCCCATTTTCTTAACATATTTCCTTACCTCAAAATGGTAACATCCAAATATGACATGTTCTCCACGACCTTTTGGAATGTTGACTTGCACATTTAGCCCCATTCCACTTACCCTAATCAATGTGTCCTCGAATTCCACTCCATGAATAGTTTATTTGATGATATTCGTAACTCTACATTAAATATATTCATTTTTTTATTTCTCATGGCCCCTACTATTTGTGATCACTTGGCATCATCCATGATAAAATTTGCTACAACTTTGTTGGAAACCTCTAAATGATCATAATGAATTCAAAATCCAATAGGAAAGGCAACTTATTAAGTTACTAATTGGGATTAGATTACAACCTTAATATTTTAACTGAGATGAGATGAAACATGAGAGTCTTGAGAGGTTATTGCAAATTATTACAAAATACTTTTGAGATTGAGTGCTCTTAGGTGAGACATGTAGGTTTCATGGCATGTGAAGATCTATGGTATTCCAGGTGATATATTTTAAGAACCCAATATATGTCTTGTGGATATTTTTTGCGATACATACACCATACAATGTAATAAAAAAAGAAATTTTGGGAAGATGAATGAACTCAAAACCTAATAGGAAAGGAGGAAAATAAGGACTCACTAACTAGGATTAGATAAGGCACATGAGAATATTGAGAGGTCATTGCCATATAATATGTGGTACCATTGGGTTTCAATGTTCTTGCGTGAGACACATAGGTTTGTTGGCTTGCAAGGATCTTGAGTGTTTCTTTCCTTGACTTTTAGAAGCTTTGAATATCTAACTACCATGTTATTTTCTTTATAAATCCTTTATGCGTCATGGCCTATGAAAGCCTCAATGGTAGTCAAATTAAAAGTATCTAATCTTGTTGCTATATTTCTAGGATGTATGGTGTTTGTGAAAGTTTGACATCCAATGTAATGGTAAATGGAGTTAAATTTGTAACTCTTCTTTTATTCAACTTCATTCCAAGTCAAGTATAGGTGATCAACTTCCATGAGTGAATATTTTTCCAACGCCATCTTAGGTAAAATTAAGGGTGGCTTGTATAGCCATATACTTAAATGTGCATATTTTTCCATTTTAGGGAAAAAAATCCCCTTCTCTGTTTATAAATTCATTTACCTTATTTGCAAGATGAGTGGGATAACCATCTACAGGCATGTTTCTCATGCCAAAGAAAATTCTCTATTATAACAATCATAACCACATGCTTCCATAGTAATGGGTGCCATAAATGTACTATGTCCCTTGTTAGAGTCATATCATCCTTACAAGGAAATCTCATGAATGTGTTCCAAGAGGATAAAGGATATATAATGTATGAAAAGGCATATTTTGAAATTAAGAATTTGTAGTGCAACATTTGTAGATATCATTTTAGTCTAATGAAGGATTGTTTCAATGTTTATTATTTTTGTAATAATATAATTGGTATGACAAGGAAATTTGGAGGTAGAATCTAAACCTAAATATGATGTCTTGTCCAAAGGATTTTTGAATGTCATAATGGACAATTATCCCCATTCCACTAACCACAACAAACATGTGATCCTCCTTGATTCTTACTCCAGGAATTTTTTATTTGGTGGTAATCATAACTCCATGCATAAATATCTTCTTTTTTCTTTCCTCTTGATCCTCATGCACCTTGTGATCACCTAGAATCATCCACAACAAAATTTGCCACCAAATTTGTTGGAAACCTCTAAATGATAAGATAGGAAGGGTATATATGATCAACACATATTCTCACTTTAATTCAATTCTCCTTTGACCTAAGAGGGGAATCCATAGAAAAACTACACATTGTTAGAAAACTAAAAAATTTGCATCTAAAACCCTCACAAAATTAATAATAATAATAATAATAAATCATGATTATATATTTAAAATGAGTAACTAAACTTTATCAGTCTACTACCAAAGGACTTGAGGTTCTATAATAAAATATGGATATTTTTTCCTAAACTTATTGAGAACAATAAAACAAATATACCTTTTAATCAAATTTGAATGGTGGTTTTCATCTAATGCGTTTGGAATTATCTCAAATACTATGGCATCAAGAAGGATGCTACAATTTCTCTCATTGCATGTCTGAATGGAAATGCCATGTGTAGAGGGGAAACTTTTGCTTCAAAGCTCGTGCCTTTTAAGGACACCCTCAAGCCATGTCCCAATTCTTAGACACCAAAATATATTTAGTCAAGCATTTGTGGTGGAACAATCTACGGACATCCAAACACTCAAGGTGAATGGTGTTATTACTAAGATAATTATGATACAATATAAATGGAAAGAAATTATGTGTCTTTTCAATGGATTTTGGCCCTTGGTATCTCCTCTCTAGGACTGGGTTCACTAGAATTGGTCCTAGAATGTAGATTTTTTATTGTGTTTGAAAGGATAATTTGTCGTTTTCTTAAAAAATATAGAAGACAAGCATAAGATTTTCAACCACAGTCCTTAGTTTTGGGGTTGAGTTAGTCTTTTGATACAACCATGGTTTCTATAGTTTAACCCTCTCACCATGAAGTCGTTGGCTACTCCGGTATGGGTGAGGCTCCCGACGTACCCATCCAATGGATTCATCTAGATATCCTAGAAGATATTAGAGATTCAATAAGCTTCTACATTAAAACATATAGTGAAACTTTGGAAAAACGTATCATCACATATGTCTACATATGTGATGAAGTGTCTCTTAGCATGTTAATTTTTCTTGGGGATTGATTGTTCTTTGCTTAAGATAATATCATTTCATTTACATATCACATTTACCCCATAACATCTTAAAATCATAAACAATTATGTAGAAAGAACAATATGTAGCGGAACAATAAACAACAACAAAAGAAAAATATGCACAAATAAACACCAATATTTGGTCAGAGACCAAGGGAAAACCGCACAGTGGGGAAGCCCCATCAAATTCTTCATCTTCTATTAGATTATCAGCAATTATTCAACAAAGAGGTACAAAGTACAAATGTCACCAGGCTACCAAGGCATATACATGACTTGTTCACAACTTTGTTAGTGAACAAGTTTTGTTGCCAAGATTGCCATAAAATATTGCCATATTGATCTGCTACATATGAATACCAACATTACTTCATACATATGTCATACTACTAATATTTTTGAAGAGCCAAGACCAAATGTGCTACTTTAATTTCATGCTAATGTAGTGATTCATACCAAAATTGTCTTATCTTTGCATATATTCATTAGGGTTTCTGCATATTTCTTGAAAATGCCACTAAATACTAAACATAGATGCCACCAAATAGAGGTGTGAATCATACTTATTGACACATTTTACTATAGCGAGATGTACATATAAGAATTAAAGCCACCGAAAATGTTGAATAGATATATATATATATATATATAATATATATATATATATATATATATATATATATATAGATATATACATAATATATATATATATATATAACATACATATACAAATACATAACACACATACACACAACACACACACACAACACACACACACACATATATATATATAGCATTGTGAATCATTGTTGCAAATATCAAAGAATTCCATCTCAAATTGATAACCATATATGTGTAACATTGTGTATTGAAACCATATAGATATTGTGCATTAAGGTCATAAAGGAATACATAGAAATAAGGTTGTGACCATAAATAATGTCGTAGAAGAAGAAAATGATGACACCCTACCATAGAGATGACTATAGGTAAAGTCATGATAACATAACGATGACCATATCTAGAGCAATGACCATATATTATTTGATGTGCATGTGTATTACCATACATGTGTTGCAATACATTCCAGAGGTAATTATTGATAAAGTCGTGCTAACTGTACATAGAATCGTTGTTGATTATATCATATAATCCTAAGGAATGAGATCACATCCATATCCAAGACATAAGCATAGATGCGACTTCCATAAACATATTTTCAATTTCCATATGAAAATAGAGATGTGACTACCATATATAAACAAAGATGCGACTACCACATGTGCCTACAATATAAATTACAAAGATTCAATTACCATATGTTTGAATTAATATATTAGAGATATGTGTTCATACCTAGTCATGCAATATCAATAGAGATGTGAAAACCCTTGTGCTAAATATGTGAGACCCTTGCAGGAACCCTGTGACATTTAATAAAAGCGAAAGATTGTAATCCTTGTGAGAATGCACGAAAGAAGCCACAAATATTTCTCACCGAGATATATATTGTGTATTAAGGAGGGTTTGACCTCTTATAGAACACTCTTATGCTTGAAATGGAACATAGTTGACTTTGAAATTATTTTCTCAAATGATTCTTCTTTTAGGGCTTTAGGTTTATCTTTTGGGGACCTAGGAAATCTATCTCGATGCTGCCAACTTTCAATAGAGCAAAGAATTACTGAATAAAATTATCCTCAAGTGGGAGGGAAAGAAGTATCTGCAACCATTGGATTATAAAAGTATTGATTTCAGGTGCAGAACTTGTCAATATCCCAGGCACCTTCAGAATGCATATCCTTCCTCAAAAGGGGATTTTTGTATCCAAGAGCCAAAGAAAACTAGTTGTGAATGGTAGGAACTAAAGGCAACAACTGGTACCAAGAACTCTACAGGTACAAAGAAGGATAGCCCTCAACAAACATGATAACTAATCAAAGGGGAACTGAATCGAGTTCTCACTTTTTTACAAGTAGCAAAAAATCATCCAATTTTGAAATGTGTTGATTCAAAATACACCTTTTTTTTAGAAGCATATTTTTTATACTTTAATTTTTTTTTGCAATTTCTTTTAAATTTTAAAAAGTGTTGATGCAGCATCAACCCCCTTTTTTTGGCTTATTTTTGACACTTTAAATTTTTTTGTCTTAAGTATGCACTTTTCTTTTAAATTTTTTTTACTTAACTATTTAAATTAAAAAAATTAAAAATAATTAAATTAATACAAAAATAAAAAATTAATATATATATATATATATATATATCATATATATATATATATATATATATTATCGATCTGTCAGCCTCGCCCAATGGCCAAGGGGTCATGGGCCAGGGTGGGTGTGATTCTCAAAATCACCCTCTAGCCCTTAGCGACACGGTGGAGGGTGATTTTGGGAATCATCGTCTAGCCCACAAAACAGTGGAGGGTGATTCCAAGAATCACCCGCAATGCCTTCTTGCCACCAATATAGCGGAGGGTGATTCTGGGAATCACCCTCTAGCACTGGCATGGTAGAGGGGGATTTCGGGAATCACACTCTAGCCCCCAACATGGTGGAGGGTGATTCTCGAAATCACCTTCTCACCCCCAACACATCGGAGGGTGATTCAGGTAATCACCATCTAGCCCCAACATGGTAGAGGGTGATTGTCAGAATCACCCTCTAACCCCCAACATGGTGAATGGTGGTTTCGATAATCACACACAGTGCCCTCTAGACACCAACATTGCGGAGGGTGATTTTGGGAATCACCCTCTGGCCCCAGTATGATGAAGGGTGACTATGGGAATCACCATCTAGCCTAGACACAATGGAGGGTGATTATGGGAATTGATTTGGCACTCCCACCCAACAGCCAAGGGCTCACGAGTCTATATTATATATATATATATATATATATATATATATATATATATAATATATATATATATAGTTTTATTAATTTAACTTGTTTTTAACTTATTATTATTATTATTATCATTTTTTGGGTTATAATTTAATTTAATTTTTGTTTGTTTTGTTTTTTAATTTTATTGATTTATTGTTGGAGGTGTTGTGTGGATGTTTGACTAGAAAATTGACCTCAATATGCATCATTTTGATAGTTTATTTTTTAGTTTTCGTTACAATAAATCAAGTTCACCTCCACTATGTGTTAATTTGATGGTTGAATTTTAAGTTTCAATTGCAATAGATCAAGCATGACCCCATTATGTGTTAATTTAATGGTTGATTTTTAAGTTTCGTTGCAATGTGCCAAGTTGTTTTAGGCTAATATTTAAAAAAAAAACTATAGCTTTAGCATTTGGTATAATGACTTTTTGATTTAGGTATTTATTTTTAACATTTAATTTATTCATAATATTTGATCTCGAAATATGTTGAAAATCTAAGGTTTGTTATATGGCTGAAAATGTTGAAATTTTAAAGCTTTTGGAGTCGTGATATTTTATCTTTAATGCCATGGTTGAAAAATGCCAAAATTATAATGCTTTTCAGATTCATAATGCCATGGTTGAAAAATTTTGGAAATTTTAGGTTTTTTTGAGTTGTGATATTTTATCTTCAACGTATTGTTGAAAACTATTGGAATTTTAATGATTTTTGGAGTCATGATATTTTATTTTTAATGTCATTTCTAAAAGATGTTGGAATTTTAGTAAAAAAAATGTTGGTTTCAAAATCAACACATTTTATTAGCAACATAATCATCAACAAGATGACTCCACTATTGTAGTAATTCAAATCCTTGGTGACTATCATTTTAGTTTCTTTAGTGTTTTTCTAGCTATTTTTAGCCTCTAAATTTCTATTTTTAGATCCACTTTCTTTTCTGGAAATTTTTTGGTCTCTATTGGTTTTCCACATCTTTCAAAAGGTCACAAGTATCAACCGAGTAGCAGATGACACAATATACGTGAAATCTACTGAATGAGAGTTGCAGGAGTAAAATGCACTTTTTGGCACAGTTTTTGCATTCCAATGCACTTTTTAGGTCAAATTTTGCATTTTGTCATTTTTTAGAATTTTCAAATTTGTCAGTTGGGTTGCATGTGTACTGGAAATGGTTTCTATTCTTTGTTAAGCCACCCCTAGGCCAATATTATCTTAGTAATTTCTCATGGAGGACAGAAAATTCCCCCTAGGGTTTAGAGTACACCTCCATCATTTAGGAAGAGATTTGCTGAGTTGAGGAGTCTAGGGTACAACAATTTCAACCATTGATTTCTAGGGTGTTTTCCACTACTTTACAACCCTTTTAGATAGGGTTCCTCATAATTTTACAACATTTAGAGTTTGGTGTTTCCTTCCCCCTTAGGATCCCCTTGAGTATCCTTGGTTTTTGGAGTTTATTGTGTTAGTGTGAAATTTCTTGGAAGGTGTACCAAAAATACTCCACTTAAGTCACTAGGTGACAAGTGACCCTAACAAAAAAATTTGGCTGCTTACGCTTTATATATACAATAAAAAGTGGAAAAGCCTGCAACAAAATAACATATACGATCCAAAACAACAAAAAACAATATAGATATCCAATGCAATAAACCAAATGGAAAGACTTTAACATGAATAAATTCTTTTATTGATGACACCTAATGAAGGATATTTACAAAAGGGTCTGCAAATTCTCCTTTGTGCAATGGGTCCTTTGATGTCCTTTATGCTTCAGTGATCGATCTTCTCCCTCAATATGTGAAAAAACCAAAATAATGTGAAGAACTCAAATGGGAGCTCAAAAGAAAAGAGATGATAATAGTGACGATGATAATGATCATGGTGAAGAATGAATGGAAAACCCTCCTATTTATAACAAAGTATTTAGTTAATCTCGAAAATGGATAATAATAAAATAATATTGTCCAAATCAAGATCTAACCGTTAGGAATACTTTATTATATTTTTTGAAGAGGGAAAAGATACTAAAAAGGTCAAATATCTTTATTTAGAAGTAATTAATAAATAAAATGATTTATTAATTATTTCGTGATGATTAAGAATCACGTGAAATTGAAATAATTATTAAATGATGATTAAAAATTATTCCAATAATGGAAATAAGGAATAATAAATAGTATCCAATTTACCGGATCCTTGCCATCAAACTTCTTCATCCAGCTTTTTCTTTATTTTAGGAGCTCGATCTTGAAATGACTGTAACTCTGTACTTTCATATCTTTAAGTTCTGAAATTATGACCTGCAATAACCCTCTACGTCCTCTTTCCAATTCCACCCATCTAATCAAAATTGGATTCTTCAAGAAATATTTATGCACAATCTCCCAAGATAACCTGATTATATACCTTTTCAGAAGAGTGATTTTGTACAAAGTTCCACGTGTCACTGTTTCAACCTATGAACTTGAAATTGAGATACAAAAATCTACAAGACATCCTCTTTTTGTAACTTCTTACGAAACTGCAATTTGATGCAAGAATAGAAAGTTATGACAATTTTACCAAGGTCACATGTTTGGGATGTAATTCGGGAGCCTGCAGAAACCCTAAATGTCTTGGATTGTATCTCCACATATATAGTGAAACAAGATCTAAAATGTGGGCCTAAGCTTCAACAGGTTTTCATCTCAAATTTTTTTTAATTTTAGAGTCTGAAAATTTGTAGACAAATAATTATAGTGAAAATCCCACGATGACCTATTTGATATGGAATTCTAGAGCTTGCAAAATACCCTAAATTCCTCAGAACATATCACTGAAAATATAGAGAGACAAGATATGAACTTTAGATGCGAGCGTCAGTACGATTTCAGCTCAAATGGGTTTTTGTTTTAGCTTCTGAAACATCACAGAAAAAATTTATAGTGAAAATTCCACAATGACCTATTTGGAGTAGCGAAACCCTAGAATCCAAAACTCTGATACCAAATGTTATGAAACCACTCACAAAAAGATAGAAAAGATAGATCAATGCCTTAGAATTTAGCCTCTTCGAGTGGGAAACCTCCTTTATATTACACAAATGAACAATTCTTGGATGATACAAATGACAAGACCTCCTTTCTATATATAGGAGTCTAAGGGGTCATAATATAATTAGAGTCGACATAACAATAATAATGTAAGAACAAAATAATAACAATAGTGGGCTTCTATGGGGCATAATAATAACAATATGGGGACTAAATGGGCACAACAATATAATAAGCAGGTTGTACTAATAACAATAAGGGGTTACACTAGTAGAATAGGGACATAACATCTAGGTTGAGACTTATGTTGGAAAAGGTGGCCAGGGGTTCCATAATGCCACCAAGCATGAGATTTTTTCCCCTCAGGATATGATGATGGGTGGGTCTTATCATGTGGGAATGATGCCCCCTAGATGGATGAGTTTGTGGAGTGCCATTGTGTTCTAAGTGCTCAAATAATGGATTCAAGCATTTGGCCCTACTGACACAAGATCCTACAGAGGATCATGAGAAGATATAGGGGCATATGTGCCCCCAAATTTGGTATGAATAGATGTAGCATGCTATGGGTGTACTGGATGTATTTAGAGTAGTGGGCTCCAAACACATTTTAATGAGGTGGTTCAACATTTGTTTATGTTATGGATTTCTTATTGTGGGAAGAATATATATATACAGTTAGAGAAAATAAATGGTGGATTACCAATCTCATGTGGCTTCATATATGAATCAGATGGACCAAATTTGTACTTTCACATACAAGGTGTCATTATACCAAAAAGTGGTTTCAGATATAATGAATTGATGTTCACCTAGACAACACGAGGGTTGAATAAAAAAAAATTCTAAGGGACTGAGTAGTTGAGGTAAGATGGAGGGATGAGTAAGCGGATCATCCCAAGAGTGATCTGCAGTGATATGAGACTCTAGATGTTCTTCTAAATGAGGAAGAATAATGCTACTAGAGTTGACACTACGAGATGCACTAGGAGGATTGGGGAGAATTGCTTCTCCTGGACTCTAAAAAATGGATGCCACCTTACCCAAACATTGTGTGGAAATTTAATGGCTGCAAGGTGGATTGAGGTTTGAATTCATGGGTTTGAAGTAAGGGGTTAGTGAAACAATCAGCCTCAACGTGGATGAAGTCTTTGGACTCCACAAAATATTGATCATGGGTTTGTTGTGGAAGGAAGTACGCATGATGGTGCATATCATCTCGAGGATAATCATGGGTGGTCATGGCTTCCATGATGCCTTCATCATAATGGATTATGGGGGGGCTGGAGGAAGATAGACCACATGATGAATAGGAGCTACCTAAGGCATCTTCATGAGAGACAAGGTTCACATATGCATCGTCAAGGTTGGGAGATATATGACTAATAGATGTAAGATCTACCAATGTTGAGACCGAAGTGTTCATTGAAGAAGGTTCAACAAAATCACAATAGGAGACATCAAGGGAGTTCCAATGCATCGATCTCATGGATGAAGACAGGTAGAGAATGGCAATGGTTCTATCCATCATCTTGACATCAAGGGGAGGGATCAAAATGGGTGGCTGAGAGGCCTCCTATTTTAGTATAGGGGTGGGACCAAAATCTGTAGGTAGAGGAGAGGTGGAATCACTACGAGCAACCTCTAATTTATGAATCACTTGAAGTGTATCACAAAAATCATTGAGATAGGGTCATTGATGAGAATAATGGCCATAATTATCACACAAAGCATAAGGGTCATTCATGCCTAATGATATTTTCTTCTTAGCAGACTCAGGTAAGGCGACATGGACCTCGAGAATGTTAGAATCGGGGAGAGTATGAGAGACCACATTCTTGATAAGAATGAGCTCAGGATAATTATTGGTTCCATGATCAACAACATCACACAAAGTGCATGGAGGAATAGGCTATGGTGGCTTAGGAGGAGCTAGAGTTGTTGTAGATGCCTTGTATTTGGTTCCCTTTTTCTAGGCTTTTCCCCCTCGCGAGATTATTTTACAACAGGAGTAGATTCCTGTTGAGGTTGTTGTTGTACTCGAGCAATGGCAAGGGTAGGAACAACAGTTTGGACCGAGGTTAAAATAATGTAAAGTTTGAGTTGATTGAGGAGGATTGATGTACTATACTAGGATCCCCAAGGTAATGTTAGGAAATCTCAACGTGGCCATGAAAAATGTAGAATAAACTCCCAGGGGTGGAAATAAGAATGTTATCTAACTAGAAGGATAATCGCCTAGAGGAATTTCTCTAAGATGGTTACAACCTAGGGGAAGGGTTCTCGCCGAAAAAGTATTAGGAGAGATACCAACAAAAGGAAAAGTTCCTTCAAGAGTAGTAGGAACAGTAGGTTGCATAGGTGTTGGATGTTGTAAAGGCATACTAGACCATTTGTGGGAGGCCTGTGATGCTTGGAGCATGCAAATAATGGATGAGCTAAGCTCAGAAGGATTAGGTGGTGGACCATAATAAGCACCAAGAAAAGTGGAATCTTTGTAGACTCCAAGAGAGACATTAGTGAGGAACAAGATAGTCTTATTGTTTGTCACAGATGAGATGTTGTACTGAGGTGAAGTCTGAGATTTGGGATTATAGTACGTCAACTGATCAATGACCAAAATATTTCTGTTGTGGGGAAAGCACATCTTACGGTGTACCGAAAATGCAAAAGCTGACATAAAATAGGTATAACTATGACCCAAAAGGATGTTATAGTCTAAGGGAGAATCGATGACTTTAATATCAATAGAGACAATATTGTCAGCAACAGTGATAGGAAAATTATGATATAAGCCAAGGCGCTATGAGGTATGATTGTCCCAAGCATGGAGAGTGATGGTGGATGGGTATAGGTATGAGGAACCAAGTCACTTCCAAACACTAGAAGCCATCACATAGGTGGAGGTGCATTCGTCTATGATACACCATTGAAAAATGGTGTTTCTTATGGAGACTGGTATTTGAAATGCAACAGATGAAGGTAAGGGAGGAACTTCTGACTTGTCAACATGACAGACAATCATATGATCATCTTGGGCATCCATGACACCCAAATAGAGAGTAGATCATTCTGTTTGGATGGGAACTTCTAGAGGACTTCCAAAGTTGACATGGCAGTAGGAGATTATGCCAAGTCATCTACTATGCTAGGGCAATTTTAGCAGAAGCATCGTTTTGACGTAATGGACCTTTGGGGATCTTGGGATAACATCTACCTTAGGAAGAGGGATCTGCAAGGTACAATTGTATGACGACAGAGGCTCAATGGAAACTTGGTGTTGGGACTAAGTCGCTGACTTAGTGGGTGGCTTGTCATATTGGCGAGATTGAGTTTGGAAGTTGACTTGTGTGGTATTGACATCACTGGAGTTCATCATAAGAATATGATAATTATTGTGAACAGATGGTGGAGATGGAAAATCTGCCTAACATGGTGTAGGTCGAGCAGCAAGATATCCTTGGTAAGGAAAAGGATTGGTAAGCACTTCCAGTTGAGATGAAGTAGGATGTGGAGGAGGAGCAATGGGTTGGGGTCCTTGAAAAGCAGCTGCTTGAGTTTCCCATACTTTACACATTTGAGGTAAAACGGGACACTCATGAGTATAATGGCCATATATGTCGCAATAGGCACAATGTTTTTTTTTATGAAGACCCTTGTTTTGCTAGGGTTGTCCGCTTTGTTACTGGGTTACGGGATTTGGCTGAGTTCCTTGAGGTGCATTAGGTGGCAGACACTGGATACCTTGATTACCTTGAGATTGCTAGTTTCAGTTAACTTTCCCCTTGTTCCTTTTCTTAAAGTTTAGCGGATTGGTTGCACTCTACTGAGTATACATTTGACCTTGTTGAGGAGTTTTCTGCTGTGACAAAGGTGGAGCGAGCATGGGGGGCTGGGGCACTGGTGTCGTAGGGGCTAGAGCTCTAGGTGGTGCATACAGATAATATGGATATGGGGCAACAATGGGATAAATAGGTGGTGCAATAACTGGCCCTAGCATCTGTTGATGCAGATGGGGATATGCATATGATGTGTTGGGACCTGGATAAGAGTTTCCATGTGGAAGACTAGGGGAGAGATAAATGTAAGAGGAACTGGTCCCCCAATTGAGGTTGACCATAATTCATCAAAGGTGGAGCATATGGTTGAGGGTGTGAAATGGTTCCAACTATGCCATCCGCGACATGAGATGCCCCCAGTGCATTAGCATCACCAAGTTGAGACATATCAAGGTTGACAGTGTAAACATAACCTGACGGGACGTAGATAAAATCAAATTTCAAGGCTACTTAAAGTGTAACTTCCTCAGACTGGGGGAAGTGTGACGTAACACCTTTAGCAATGGAGGCCAAAAGTGATCCTCAATAATAAACATAAGCTATAGAATAGATCTCGGTTTGTTAAGAAATTGATTGACTTCTTAAACTCAAAGTATGCACAAGAAATGAAGGAGTTTGGAATAGAAGACAGGACTAAACATGTGATAAAAATAAACAAAACGATATTGAAAAATGCCAACAAAAAAGCAACAGAGAAGAAATTGATGGAAATTAAGGAAGCAATGATGAAGTTCAATATCATTTCTGATAAAAGAACAAGATCATTTCTGATAAAAGAACAAGGGTTGGTTTACCATCCTATTGGGATCAGCAAAACAATTTTTTATCCTAGGAACTTTATGAAACATTATTGGTGGAAGCAAAAGGTAAGATTAATTCTACACATGAAAAGACTACATTATTAAAGGGAGCTACAATTTTCAATTATATTCATAAATATTTTCAACTTATTTGGATGATGAAAACTCTTTTTATTGAGAAGCCTACATACAACAGAATCACAAATTTCAGGATAGCACATGTTAAATTTGTAAATTCCCCAAGTACAAGTACAAAACTTTGGAGGAAGACCAGAGAATGGATGTTGCCACAAGTTACTGCTACAGGAGAAAAATCCTCTATTTCTCTGCAATCTTAGATTGATTTAGGATGAAATGTCTACTTTTAAAAGTTATTATATTTTTCAAGTCATGTAATTCTTTATGTTTCAATGTAATGTTCGAATAGTTGGCTAGCAATAGGGGACTTTTAAGGTCTAAAATGGGCTTCCTAAGAAAAAAGTACAACTAAAATAAACTTTATAAGAACCAATAGGATTCAAGATGATGATGTGAATCATGGAGGATGATTCACCATTTTTGGAGTAAAAAATTAAAAAGATTAAAAAATAATAAAATAATAAAACTATGTTTTCAACTCGTATTTTCAAATTATCTCCCTAACGTTTTACTCAAATTTCGAGTGGGAGTACTCGTTGGATGAAAAATTTAATTCCTCATCCAACGAGCACCCATGTTGCATACTTTTGGTGGACCTTGCTACATGCAAAATGAGAAATACATGACAAAACGTGATTGCGATCACGTTTTTCATGTATTTCTCATTTTTCGTGTAGCAAGTTCCACCGAAAGTACGCAACATTGGTACTCCTTGGATGAGCAATCATATTTTGCATCCAACAAGTGTTTCTACTTGTATCTAAGTAAAACCCATAGGGAGATAAGTTGAAAATACGAGTTGAAAAAATAGTTTTTTATTTTTTCCCTCTAAAATTTGATGATTTAATGTAATATTATTTTATTATTTCCTTAGGAGGCCCAGTTTAGACCTCAAAAATCCCCTAATGTTAGGAGGTTGACAATTCTGATAATTGTCTCTTGAAAGTGTGTATAAATGTACTTCAATAAGATGAAAAAGGGTTCCGGATTTTTGCATACCTCAAAGAAGACTACTTTTGTACTTTGATCTTCACTTGAATGAGAATAAAGCTTTGCAGTGATTCCAGAAAGTGTTGGGTATGATTTATTTTCCTTGTCTCATATTATGTATCTACTTATTCATTGAAATAATTGAAGCAACCCGTTCTTTATTTATAGTTAATGGTTATAAGTTTCTGTAAATTTTGAGGTTAAAAATCCTTAAACAGTGCTCTTCTTTCAAATTTTTCATTTCTCATCAAACACACTTTCCTCTAAGTTTATGGTAAAATATTATGTGCAGAAATACTTTTATTCTGAAACTTTCACCAACACTTCTCGTAGATTTCTATTCATTTGTATCCAATAGTTAAAGGCCATTTAAAGTTATGTTCCATGTATTGAAAGTTAAAGGGTTTAAAATTTAATATCCCGGGGTTTGCAAAATGATGAGACAAACAAACAATCAAACTGTGATCTTTAATGAATGTCTTGGCCGCTGATTTCTACTCAGCTAAGAATTGTCTCCCAAGGTACAACAGTGATGATGAATTGAATCCTCCAAGGGAGGATTTCAAAAGCAAGGATGAATATGGTGAATAATTTCGTCTCAGTCAGGATTTCAAATGCACAGATGTTGGTAGTGAAGAATTAACTTCAAGTGAGGATGGTAATGAATATTTTCCAAGTGATGATGGTGATGAATTTTCTAACTATGTTTAGAATGATCATAGTAAGTATAATATTCCTCCTAATGATGATGAAAATGCTTCTACAGAGAATAATGAAATGATGGAGACATTACAACCAAATATTGTATCTAGGAGTAGGAGTAGACCTTTTCATATCAATCCAAAATATTCCAGTTATACAAGGTTTAGGACATAATATCTCAAAAGTAGAAGTTTTATCGGTGATCTAATTTCAAGTGAATGTTGTCGAAATGATTGCTTGAAACATATGGATTTCAAGTTTGCTTTGGAGCAAAGGAAGATATATTTGTCAATGAATAAAAGAATGTAAAAAACATTTTTAGTAGGTTGCATGCAACCTACACTCACAGGTTATGATTATCATATTGAGAATGTATTGATATGTAGAAAGGCTTTCAAAATGTTGCATTCAATTAGTAATTTTTTGTTTGCCAAGAATCCAAGAAAGACTGAAAAAAGATCCTACATATTATTCAAAAGTGTGTTATAAAAGAGAGGTTCGACCATCAAAAATTATTGCAATGTCATGGATGAAATACTTATTTTCAAAGCATGGAGAGTGTATGCCAGATAAATACACAATACATATTCCAGATAATTTCTCAAGGCGAGAAATCTACATATTATACAGAGAATATGCAGAAGGTACTGAAGGATATGGTAATTTTATTACATATTCATATTTTACAAGGATATGGAAGAACTAATTCAACAATGTTCGTATTGCTAAGAAGACAACTATGGGGGTTTGCAGTACATGTGCTTCTCCTAAATAAAAAAGGGATAAATGTCAAGGGGCAAAAAGAGGTATGCATTCATAATATTATTTTTTAAAATTGGATAGATATCAACTATGAAAATATATTTATCAATATATTTATTTTATTTTATATGTGTATTCCATTATGAAAGCACTTCAAGAGCATCACAATCAGCAAAATGTGTTGTGAAACCAGCTCAAGAAAAGATAGAAGATAGATCAACGCCTTAGAATTTAGCCTCTTTGTTCAGTCCCAAACTTACATCTTTCCTACATACCTTTTTAGCCTTTTTCTCCAGTTACCTCAACCTCCAAGCTATCAAATCATCGCATATTAGTTTAAAAAGAGCATATAAATGGTTTCCTAACTATGTCTTGTGACTGCTGTTTGATTTAGATTTTTGCTCAGTCAGCTGCGGAATCTTGTCACTTTCCACAACCAGAATCAATTTCCGCAACCTTTTTGTTAAAAGCTATGCTACAGGTGTCTACTGAAGAATCCGGCCACATGGGCAAGCTACAAATGATGTGGACATGGAACGTGTCCCCTTGGTTCAGCTGAGTCACTCATAGAAGCCCGCGGTCAAAGCCAGTCAAACGGTGGTCAACACTAGGAGTTTTGCGGTGGCAGGACTCTATTTTTCATCATGAGGAGGATTGCGTGGCAAAATCCTGAGATTTAGGAGGTGTGCTAACACCTGGGGACTGCCCGTGAACCGAATCCAACAAACTATCCTCCTTGGATTTATTTCCCACGGCTACCATGCTGCTAAATTTCTGATTATGGTCTTTTATGTGTCTATCTACCAGCACAGACCTTAGGAATTAGTTATGTCTTTCCTGCTATAAATAAATCATCTTCGTATGCATATAGGATAGCTGATGATATGTAACCTTGACTGTTTTTACGAGCCATCGAGCCGAGACTTAGTCTTTATTTTATGACTGTATTGCAATATATGATAAGACACTGATTTTGAGTTCAAATCCGTGATTGGTTTCTGATTGGCCGAGGTTACAGAGGGCCCCTGTACACCAAGGTCCTGTAGTTACTGTATAGCTTCATGTTTTTCTTCATTTTATGCTCTTGTTGCCATAGATGTTTGCTATATATATTACATTGCTCATGGTATTTATGTTGTTTGTTGTTCATAGCTTCTTTTATGCTTTCAATTGTTTGTCAACTAATCCATGTTTTCATTTCAGGTTCTAATAGAAAGCCCGGGCAGTGCATATAGCGTTTTGATGACTAATGACATGATGGAATTATCTTGTCCTTCTGCTGATTTGTTTTCTTAGTTCTAATTCCAGCACTGTTTATTTCTTTAGTTTTGCTTTGTTCATTTACTTTTCTGCAAGATAGATATTAGACTATTCATATCATTTCTCAGTTACCTCCTATAGCCAGAGCGAGTCAAATGGCGAGGGATTGAGTGTGAATGTATAGTTTGATACTAGTTTATTTAATTTTGCAAGTTAGTGATTAGATTACTTATATCATTCTCGGTTACCTCCTATAGCCAGAGCGAGTCGAATGGTGAGGGATTTTAGGATGAATGTGTAGTTTGATCTTAGTTTTATTTTATGCAATTTAGATATCAGATTACTCAATTTGTGTATGATTACCTCCTTTAGCCAGAGTGAGTCGAATGGTGAGAAGTCAAAAATGAGTTGATGTGATATGATTTAGTTTACGTTGCTTACAGTTTTTGAATTGCTTTGAGTTCATTCTTTTCCTTTTTATACAACAGCCAAGGATATTGGGTTTCATACTCACTAGTTCACTATTTTGTTTAATTCGAATCTAGGCACATCTTGATTTCATCATTGTAAGTTTGAAAACCTTTGGAACACTTTGAAATTTGGAAATTATTTTAAAGGCCACCATTACCTTGAATACTTTTGTCCATACTTGATTATTAGAATTACCATCTCACATTAGGCAATCAACAAGAAGATAAATCCGAAAACAAATAAGAAACTAAAAACGACAAAGAAATAAGAAAACGGTTATCTTGCATATATAATGCACTTCACTTCAGCAGTTTACGACTCCCGGATTGACAATTTATATAGCAATTTAGGACACACTAAATTGACCAAACATTTTGGCGTCGTTGCCGGGGAAGTGAAACTAGGTAGCCAATTTCTTAAAACAAAAAAAAAAACAAGAATATTTCAAGGAAGGTAAAAATTGATGATTTCTCAAAGTATGCTCTCCTCTTGCACCTAGTGTGACCTGGAGGATCCGAAAAGAGAATTATTGATTCAGTAATTTCTTGAGTATGCTCTCTTCTTGCACCTAGAGTGATCTGGAAGATCAGAAAGAGAATTATTAACCCGACTTGAAGAAAATAAAAATGACATGCATAGAGCAAGAGATTCTAGGGGAAGGTTTATAGATAGGGCCAAGAGTTCGATTTTTACAACTCCATCTACTCCAAGGTATAGGCAAGATACACCTCCAACATCTCCAACTCATACTCCTAGCCTTAGGATCCTTGGAATTCAAGAGGCAGTAGTTGAATTAGGAGACTCTCCCACACTATCCACCGAATCTGAGTTAAGGAAAGACCCTTTCTTTACTTCTATAGGAAAACACATTATAATCGAGGAAGTAGAATCACCTGAAGAAGAAGAGGGAGAAATTCCTCCTCGTTTGCCATTAGTAGAAGAACAGAGGACTCTGAAATCTCTGAGGAAGTTGTCATGACAGAGGAAGTAGTAAATGGATTTGGAGGAGGTAGAGGTAGAGGTAGAGGAGCAGGAAACAATGGAGGAGGTAGAGGTAACAACGGGGGAAACAGGGATGGAGATAACTCATTTGGATTTCCTATATTTGATGAGGAATCTCGAACAACAATGAAAAACATCTCACCATCTGTCCTCCCAAACTTTTATGGGTTGAGAAGTGAGGACCCTGAAACATTTTTATTTGAGTTTGAAGTCATGTGCCGAACTTATGATTACATGGAAGACGCTCAAAAACTCAAGTTGTTTCCTTCAACATTGATGGGAGCTGCTCTAAAATGGTTCATGGGATTAGTCACTCAATCTATTAGGACTTGGAATGACATGAAACAAACATTTTGGATAGATACCTGGACTATTGTATGCCGACCAATCATAAGGATGAGGTATTCAAAATGGTACAAAAAGAAGATGAAAACTTGGAGGATTTACTTGAAAGATTTCAATACAACCTCAAAAGAGAAAAAATGAATAACCTAGATGAGGAAACCTTGAAAGCCCTTCTATTAAAATCCATTAGAGATGAATGGATAGATATTTTGAATATGATGGGGAAAGGAGATATATCTCAACTTCCACTTCATGATATAGCAGAGCTATGTTTCCATCTCTCAAGGGGGAAATCTAAAACTGGAAAAGGGCCTAGAGATCCTTCTCTCATTAGAGCAAATAAATCTGCAACCGGATCAGTGAGTAGGGCTGAGATTGGCAACATGCTTGATGAGTTCAAAACAAATAGTTTAGGGAGTCTTAGTGAGCAACTAGACACCCTTAAGATACAAAACAAGCAGAAAGCAGAAGTTGAAGCTTTGGCCATCTTTTTTCCAAAATGTAGGAAGAAACATGCTCTAAGGGAATGCCCCTTGGATGCAAAAGTTGTAGAAACATGCATGATTTGCTCAGAAAGCCATGAGACCAAGGATTGTCCTTCAATTCCTGGGCTCAAAGTTGTCTTTCAAGAAGACCCAAATTCAATTAAGCCTCTCTGTTTTGTTTCAAAGAGACCTTGGCAGGGGCAACAAAATCAAGGGTTTAATAACCCCACGAACTTTCAACCCCCACCAAATTGGAATCCTTAGCAACAACCTTGGTCCCAACCTCAAAATCCATTTCAATCATGGGTACAAGGTATGCAAAATCCTTATGGGAGAATTTGCTCAATTTTATCATATCTCATCTTCTCAAACCAACAAGTTCCACAACCCTCCAAATCAAAATCCACAACTCATTACACATTTCACACACAACAACCTTCTCAAACAATAGATCCAAATTCACAACTCTTGCTTCATTCCAAAAAAAGACAAATTAATTAGCCTTTCCCAGCCTTGCAAATCCATAATAAAAACCCTCAAAATGCTTACATGGTAGAAGGACACATTTCCCCCCTATAGATTGTCCTCTAACATGATGTAAACTCAGATCTAGTAGAGTTTTAGACAAGCCTTCTATAGATGCTCAAAAGCAAAGCATTTCTGAGGAAGAATCTCTTAAAGCCAATAAAGGTTTTGAAGCATCTCTTCAAAACCCAAGCACTCAAGAAGAAAAAGAAAAAGAATCAACCCCCACAACTCCTATAGTCAAGCAACCTACGTCTTTATCCACACCTCCTTTTCCTAAAAGATTATAAATTGATAAAGGAGTGGAAAAACAAATCTTGTTGCCTAACTATGATTTTCTAGATGAATTAAAGAATGTTTGTATCAATATTCCCTTGTTACAAGCCATTAAAGAAATTCTTATTCTAGCTAAAACAATAAAGGAGTTGAGTCTCAAAAGGCCAGGAAGGAAACTAAGAGATACAAGAAGAATCCACCTGGTAGGAAAAATTGCATATATCATGATGGGAAGAGTTATCATGCAAAAGTATGTAGATCCAATAGTCCAATTGTCAAAACACATATCAATGGGGTAGAAATTCCAAATACTTTGATTGATTTAAGGGCTGCTATCAACATTATGAGTAGACAGACTATGGAACAGCTAAAACTTCCTAATCTTCTTTTTACACCTACTTTACTGCAACTTGCAGATCGATCAACTATCAAACCAGATGGTGTATTAGAAGACATTTCAGTCTCCTTAGATTCTTGGGAATATCCAGTGGATTTCATGATTTTAACTCCCAAGAGTAATCTAGGAGGGCACCCACTCATTTTAGCAAGACCTTGGCTAGCCACAACTGATGCTTTTATCAGTTGTAGATCAGGGGATATGTATATTTCTAATGGTAATTCGACAAAGAAATTCAATCTGTATCCTCCAGCAAAAACAATTATAGAAATAGGAGATAATGAATGGGTCGATGATGAGGACACTATAAAATTGTCTTTACCATTTCTGAAATCAGTGAATATAGTCAAATTCTGAACACATTAGAAAACTTTGAAACCTCTTCAGAATATAACCACACACAATTTCAATTAAATTCTGACATTGAGTATCTATCATCTAGACAAATGTCTCTTTACTCTATGGAAGAGTTTGGTAGTTCCACCACTGATATTTTCCAGGTAAAACATTGAATATCAACAAAAACTTGGAAAGAGCACAACAGGAGGAGCTAACCAGAATCTTGCAAAAACATTCTACTGCATTTGCATGGGAGTATACTGACATGAAAGGTATTGACCCTAAGAATTGCATTCATCACATCTACATCGAGGAAAACAATAGGCCAATCAGAAAACCTCAGAGAAGGATGAATCCAAACCTTAGGGAGATAGTGAAAGAAGAGCTACAAAAACTACTCAATGTAAACTTCATTTATCCAATTTCAGATAGCCAATGGGTTTCTCCTTTGGTTATAGTACCTAAAAAGAATGGTAAATGGAGGGTATGCATTGATTATAGGGAATTGAATAAAGCGACTTTAAAGGATCACTTTCCTTTACCCTTTATCGATCAGGTATTAGATACTCTAGTAGGAAAAATGTACTTTTCATTTCTGGATGGTTTTACTGGCTATAATCAGATTTAGGTGGCACCTGAAGATCAAGATAAGACCACATTCACCTGTTCATGGGGAACTTTTTCTTACCGATTGCTTCCTTTTGGATTATGTAATGCACCCACAACATTTTAAAGGGCAGTACTAGGAATCTTTTCTGATCTAATCCATGATTGTGTAGAGGTCTATATGGATGATTTTACAGTTTATGGTGATTCATTTGAAGAGGCATTAGAGAATTTGGAAAAGGTCCTTATTAGATGTAAAGAAACAAATCTTTCCTTAAGTCATGAAAAATGCTTTATGATGTTTACTCAGGGAATTGTTTTAGAAAATCATATTTCGGGAGATGGAATTAAAGTTGATAGATCAAAAGTTGAAGGTATCTCCAAGTTGCCTATTCCAAATTGTCAAAAAGATGTTAAAAGTTTTCTTGGATTTACTGGATACTATAGAAGATTTATTGAAAACTTCACCAAAATAGCATCACCACTCTTCAAATTACTTACAAAAGACTGTGAATTCAAATGGGATCCTAATTGTCAATCTTCATTTGAAACTTTGAAAACAAGAATATCTGAAGCACCCATTTTGAGAGGGCCAAATTGGAAACTTCCTCTCCATATTTCCACAATTGCTTCAGATACAGCTCTAGGCGCTGTGTTGGGTCAAAAAGATTTAGTTCCTTATGCCATTTACTACACCAGTAACAATTTGACTCCCACCGAGTTAAAGTATACTGTGACTGAAAAAGAGTTCTTAGTTGTTGTTCATGCAATCAATAAGTTTAGACATTATATAATAGGCTATGAAACTTTTGTCCATACTGATCATTCTGCTATTAGATATCTAATGAACAAACCTGTTACTAATGGCAGAGTAAAAAGATGGCTCTTACTTTTACAGGAATTCAATATTACTATGTTGGATAGACCACGAAAACAAAATACAGTAGCTGATTTCTTGTCTAGGATCCAAAATACTAAAGAAGATTCTCCTGTAGAGGATAAGTTTCCAGATGAATATTTATTTGCAGTAACTACTAAGACTCCTTGGTATGTAGATATTGCCAACTATTTGGTTACATGGAAATTGCCTCCACATCTATTTCCTGGTGAAAAAAGAAAAATTGTTCAAGAGAATTCAAAATATTCATGGATTTCTAATGAATTGTTTAAAACAGGGCAAAATTGTGTGATCAGAAGATGTGTTCAGGAAGATGAAATGCCTGACATCCTCAAGGCATGTCATGATGAGCCATGCGGTGGACACTTTGCTGACAAAAGGACGGCCTATAAAATACTTTCTTTAGGATATTATTGGCCTTCCCTCTTCAAGGACACAAAAGAATATGTCAAAAGGTGTGACAGCTGCCAAAGAGTAGGGAAACCAACTCTTTCAAATGAAATGCCATTACAACCACAGGTACTCATTGAACCCTTTGAAAAATGGGCTTTAGATTTCATTGGACCCATTAATCCACCATCTAAGCAAAACAAGTATATATTGGTATGCACTGATTATGTCACTAAACGAGTAGAAGCTAAAGCGTTACTTTCTGCTACTGAAAATTCAGTTGTTAAATTTCTTTATGAGGATATTTTTACTCGCTTTGGTGTCCCAAGAGAAATTGTGACAGATCAGGGAAGTCAATTTACATCCAACATGATGGAGAAGCTGATGGAAGAATACAAGAGCAAGCACAGAAAATATACTCCTTACCATCCGCAAGAAAATGGCCAAGTGGAATCTATAAACAAAGTCATCGAAAGTATCATCACCAAGACTGTTCATCTACATAGAAGAGATTGGGCGTAAAGGCTTCTTGAAGCCTTATGGGCCTACAGAACTACATGGAGGAACACAACAGGACATTCTCCTTATGAACTTGTTTATGGGAAAGAAGTCCTGCTCTCCATTGAGTTTCAAGTTAAAACTTACAAGATGACAGTTCAGTTGGGGATGGACCCATCAGAAGCCCAAAAACACAGAATGGGGCAGTTGAATGAACTAGATGAGATTAGACAAGAAGCAATCCTAAGCACTGATCTAGTTCAACATCAAAGAGCTAAGTGGCATGACAGATATATCAAAGAGAAAAAGTTTCAAGAGGGAGATTGGGCGTTACTATTTGATTCCAAGTTTAAAGACTTCAAAGGAAAATTTCAGACTCATTGGCTTGGGCCATATGAGATCGACAAAGTCTTTAACAATGGGGCGGTAAGAATCAAGATGATTGATGAATTTCAAACTCCTCTTATTGTGAATAGCCACAGATTAAAGATTTATCAAAAGCCACTCTCAAAAGAAGAATTTGTCAAAATGTTTCAAGAGAATTC
>APFE031283545.1:67148-69648 GCA_000404065.3 Pinus taeda | reverse complement strand
GAGGTATATGATTACCTCGAATCTTTAGAGAAGACAACTGTAGGCCCGAGCACACCATCCATTCTGCCTCATATAACACAAGATGCACAAGTTCAATCTTTGAAACAAGAAGTGTTTGAATTGAAGGTTTTCAACAGGCACATTAAACAAGAAAATGAGGCATTAAAGGAGCAAAGCAAAGTGGACAAAATTATTCATGATAATACTATGTTACATATGGGTCTGTGGCAGAAGAAGAACAAGAAACTAAAGAAGAAGTGCAGAAATTTGAGCATGGAATTAATCAATCTCAAGTTCAGATGTTTGATAAGGAAACCCAGGATGGTGGTAGCACCAAGAAAGAAGAGGAGAGGACTGGATGTACTAGCAGAGGCTTCAAAATACATAGACTAAAGGGAGATGACTAAAATTTTGGTTGCATGAGGACATGCAACACCTTCACAGTGGGGGTATGTTGAGTCCCAAACTTACATCTTCCCTACATACCTTTTTATCCTTTTTCTCTAGTTACCTCAAACTCCAAGCTATCAATCATTGCATATTAGTTTACAAATAGCATATAAATGCTTTCCTAACTATGTCTTGTGACTGCTGTTTGATTTAGATTTTTGCTCAGTCAGCTGCGGAATCTTGTCACTTTCCGTAGCTAAAATCAGTTTCCACAGCCTTTTTGTTAAAATCTATGCTACAGGTGTCTACTAAAGAATCCGGCCACATGGGCAAGCTACAAATGATGTGGACATGGAACGTGTCCCCTTAGTTCAGTTGAATCACTCACAGAAGCCCGCGGTCAAAGCCGGTCAAATGGTGGTCAACACTAGGAGTTTTGCGTTGGCAGGACTCTATTTTTCATCACGAGGAGGATTGTGTGGCAAGATCTTGAGATTTAGGAGGTGTGCTAACACCTGGGGACTGCTCGTGAACCGAATCCAACAAACCACCCTCCTTGGATTTATTTCCCACGGCTACCATGCTGCTAAATTTCCGATTATGGTCTTTTATTTGTCTGTCTACCAGCGCAGACCTTAGGAATTAGTTATGTCTTTCCTGCTATAAATAAAGCATCTTCGTATGCGTATAGGGTAGCTGATGATATGTAATCTTGACTGTTTTTACGAGCCATCGAGTCAAGACTTACTCTTTATTTTATGACTGTATTGCAATATATGAGAAGACACTGATTTTGAGTTCAAATCCGTGATTGGTTTCTGATTGGCCGAGGTTGCAGAGGGCCTCTTTACACCAAGGTCCTGTAGTTACTGTATAGCTTCATGTCTTTCTTCATTTTACGCTCTTGATGCCATAGATGTTTGCTGTATATATTACGTTGCTCGTGGTATTTATGTTGTTTGTTGTTCATAGCTTCTTTTATGCTTTCAATTGACTGTCAACTGATCAGTGTTTTCATTACAGGTTCTAATAGAAAGCCCAGGCAGTGCATATAGCTTTTTGATGACTAATGACATGATGGAATTATCTTGTCCTTCTGTTGATTTGTTTTCTTAGTTCTAATTCCAGCACTCTTTATTTCTTTAGTTTTGCTTTGTTCATTTACTTTTCTGCAAGATAGATATTAGACTATTCATATCATTTCTCAGTTACCTCCTATAGCCAGAGCGAGTCGAATAGTGAGGGATTGAGTGTGAATGTATAGTTTGATACTAGTTTATTTACTTTTGCAAGTTAGTGATTATATTACTCATATCATTCTCGGTTACCTCCTATAGCCAGAGCGAGTCGAATGGTGAGGGATTGTAGGATGAATGTGTAGTTTGATCTTAGTTTTATTTTATGCAATTTAGATATCAGATTGCTCAATTTGTGTATGATTACCTCCTATAGCCAGAGCGAGTCGAATGGTGAGGGGTCAAAAATGAGTTGATGTGATATGATTTAGTTTACTTTGCTTACAATTTTTTAATTGCTTTGAGTTCAGCCTTTTCCTTTTTATACAGCAGCAAGGATACTGAGTTTCATAGTCACTAGTTCACTATTTTTTAATTAGAATCTAGGCACATCTTGATTTCAACATTGTAAGTTTGAAAACCTTTGGAACACTTTGAAATTTGGAAATTATTTTAAAGGCCACCATTACCTTGAATACTTTTTTCCATATTTGATTATTAGAATTACCATCTCACATTAGGGAATCAACAAGAAGATAAATCCAAAAACAAATCAAAAACTAAAAACGACAAAGAAATAAGAAAACGGTTATCTTGCATATATAGTGGACTTCACTTCAGCAGTTTACGACTCCCGGATTGACAATTTATATAGCAATTTAGGACACACTAAATTGACCAAACACTCTTTGAGGGGGCAACCTCCTTTACATTACATAAATGAACAATTCTTCGATGATTCAAATGACAAAACCTCCTTTCTATATATAGGAGTCTAAGGAGTCACAATATAACCCCGCCGACCTAACAATAATAATATAAGCCACAAAAATAACAATAGAGGGATTCTATGGGGCACAGTAATAACAATATGG